>JARHVA010008192.1:332500-535955 GCA_037957365.1 Torreya grandis | reverse complement strand
ATTTGTGGAGGTGGTTATTACACTAGTGAATGTACTTATGGGAAATTAGATGGTAAGAATAAAGGTTCCACTATATAGAAAAGATATTTTAAAAAAGTTAATTCATGCATCTATTGAAAAAAATCAACCTGAGTTTCATGCTTCTCCTATTGAGCTATCAGGTACTTTATTTGGTCATCTAATTTTAATTTTGATTGACATAGGATCTATTGAATGTTTTATTGCACCTAAAATGATTAGCAAGTTATCTAGAAAATATTGAATTATGGCAAAGGCATGGTCATTTCAATACAGAAATAAATCTAATGTCAAGGTTTATAAATGTTTAGTAAGAGATAAGATCAAAATACCCAAATTTACTATGGTCGTGTATCTATTTAAATCACCATTAGGGTCATATGATGTGATCCTAGGATTAAACTAGTTAGCTAAGTATAAAGTTAAGGTGGATTATTTTCTTAAAAAGGTTGAATATATAGATTATTTGGGAAAACAAATGCAAATCAAGGGAACAAAAATGGAGTTAAAACTTAGATAGATTTAAGCAATTTAGTTAAAGAAAGCACAAAAAAGGTTGTCAAGCATTTATTGTTAAGATAAATGAGATAGAGGAATCAAAGGAACCCTACATCATAGATTTTCCTTTTCTCCAATATTTTTGAGATGTTTTTCCTAAATAATTACCAAGTTTAACCCTGAAGAGAGAGTTTGATTTCTTAATTGACATCATTATAGGGTTTAAACCATAGTCTAAATCCCCCTATATAATGATGAAAACCAAATTGGTAGAGTTGAAGCCTCAAATACAAGATCTATTGTCTAAATGGTTTATTCAACCAAGTGTGTCACTATGGGGTGCACCAATTGTGTTTGTTAAGAAAAAATATGAAACCATTCACCTGTGTATTGATTATAGGATGTTGAACAAGGTAATGATAAAAATAGGTATCCTTTACCTCACATTGATGATCTCTTTGATCAATGCATGGAGCATCAATTTTTTCAAAGAGTGACAATTGATTAGGATATCACTACTTAAATATTCATGAGGAAGGCATTCCAAAAATAGCTTTTAGGCCTTGTTATGGGTACTATGAGTTCACAGTTATTATTTTTAGGCTAATGAATGTGATTGCAACATTTATGAATCTCATGCATAGTGTGTTTAGGAATTATCTAGATAATTTTTTATTATTCTTTCTAGATGATATCCTCATCTATTCACAATTTGAGAAGGAACATCTTGAACATTTGAAGTTGGTTTTGTAATAGTTATGGAAACATAAACTTTTTGGTAAGCTATCAAAGTGTGTCTTATTTTAGAAAAAAGGTATAGTACCTTGGACACATTATATCTAAAAAAGGAAAATTTGTGGATCATTCAAATATTAAATCTATTATGGAGTGGCCGCACTAAAAAATGTTCATGAACTTAATATTTTTATGAGTTTGGCTAGATATATAAGAAATTTGTGCCAAACTGTTACAAGATAGAAAATCATATTATCTCTCTTAAACATAAAAATTAGAAATTTTTGTGGTCAAAAAAGTGAGGAAGATTTTCAAGAACTTAAAATAAGCCTTACCTCGACACCAGTGTTGAGAGTTCCCAATCCAAATGGTCAATTCTTGGTAATAATTGATGCTTTAATACATGGTCTTATAGGATTTATCATTAAATAAGTTTCTATTATAGCTTATGAGTCTAGAAATTTGAAGCTATATGAGTCAAATTATGCTCTACATGATCTAGAATTGGCTGTAATAGTTCATACCGTGTAAGTTTAGAGGTATTATCTTTTGACAAAATTGTTTGAGCTCAATATTGACAACTTGGGTCTCAAGTATATCTTTACCCAACCTAGCCTAAAATCATGTCAGAGGTGATGGTTAGTGTTCTTGTCAGGTTATGATTTTAATGTTAGCTACATAAAATCCAAAAATAAAGGGTTATACATGCCTTTAGTTTTATAAGGTATATAGAAACTTTAACTACCATTAGGATTACCTTTCATAATCATGTATCTAAATTCTCTCTAGGAGATAAATTTTATGAACATATAAAAGTTGGCCTTCACTCAAAATGTGTAAAATACTTAGTATGATGGATCCAAGTTTAAGAATGATGGTTTGTTAAGGTATAAAAGAAGAATTAATGTATTAGATAAAGAGAATTCGAGAAGTGTATTACACAAGGAACTACATAATGCTCCTTATTGAGGTCATCTAGGTGTGACTAAATTCTTGGTAGAACTAAGGCCTTTATATTTATAGAAGGGAATTAAGAAATATACATTTGATTTTGTTTCATAATGTTTTGAATGTTAGAGGCTTAAGGTTAAGTATGTGTATACTAATAGGTTATTATACTCGCATACTGTACCGAATGGAAGTGGCAAGTCATTATCATGGACTTTGTCTAAGGTTTTTGATGTCTTAAAATTGACATGACATGATTTTGGTGGTTGTTAATAAAATCACAAAGGTATCTCACTTCATTCTTAATAATATTTTAGATGATGTACCTATGTTTTTAAAGAGATTCATGAAATAATTGTATATATTTCATGGTTTTTTACATAATATTATTAAATATAGGGACCTAAAAATGACTTCTATATTCTGGTTGACTCTTAATTTAGCTTTGAGTACACAAATATACTTTAGTAAAGTATACCTATTGGAAAAATTTATCCCACATTCAAATATTTTGCCTAGATAGACCAACTAAGTAGAGTTATTGATTGGCCAAATGATCAAATGCCTTGAAAAAGTGAAGAATATGGACCAGATAGTCATCAAATTTCATGTAGAAATAGATAGGTTAGTCTAGTTGCACACTTCATAAGTTCACTTAGGAGGCCCCTCAAAGCCAAAATATTACATGAACATGAGGTTATTCATTCCTTAAACATTCTCTACAAATTTAATGAATTGATGAGTTATTTATCTCAAGTTACAATCATTCAAAGTTGAACTAGCAGAATGGGATGGGCATAGAGATGTCAAGTTAAAGTTATGGTAAATAGCTATTTGAATTTAAATATTATAAGGATAAACATGGGACTAAAAAAATTCCAAACCACATAAGCTCAAATAAATATCCAACAATGAGTGATAATATAAAGAGATCAGTGGGTCTCAAATATCCTTCAGCATGCATTTGATCATGCAATCAAAGATCAATGGTAATCTCATAATCAAAAGGTCAATGTATCCTAAGATAAATGCATGATTGATAAGTGGAAAGATATTGAGTGCCCATACAAATATCTAATGGTGCATGGTGATTGATAAAGCTAGTGTGTCTAAGTTGATCAATGGTACATGATCCATTATACTATTGTAGATCAATGATGAGTGAAAGGTCAACTAGTCAGTAAATCCTAAGAATGAATGCATAGTTTCCAATTGTCATGACCATAGTAACTACAAGGTAAATCAATGGTACACATTAAATATATGTAAAAGTAGATCAATGATGCACATACAATCAAGATTCAATACTATTGAGGATGAATGTGAGAATGCCATGTGGTACAAGCATGTTAAATCATGTAAATGACAATAAGATCTCATGGAAGAACATGGAGCTATTAATTGTCAAAATCTAGAAGGCCCAATTCAAGATCAATGGCCCACATTAAAATTTTGAGCCAATAGACTTTAAGTAGAGGTCAAGTGCAACTCAAGTTGAACTAGGGAAAGTATTTCAAAGTGCATATATCACAATTAGAGTTTGATCAAATAATATCAAGTAGATATAACCATACAATCAAGATTACTAATAATGAGGCTATATTGCCATTAAATTTTAGAGGCATACTGAGGTTTTATTGAAACTAATATGTCCCAAGAACAAGAATATATATCATGTGGGTTTTAATTGACATGATTGCTATATGAAAACCAATAAATGAGATTGGTTTTCAATCTATAGTAAATCTATATTCAAGATGGAGTATTGGTAAATATAAACAAGATATGAAAGGAGTGTCTCATATTTTGATATGGTCACATCCTCAACAAATAGGTACCTATAGACACTTTAAGTAGACATAGTCATAGCTCTATTAGATTCATAGATATGAAGATTTTCTATTCACAAGCAAGTCAAGTGGGAGATTATGTAAGGTCCCAAGATGGACATATGGTGGTTAAAGAAAGTATATAGATCATTTAATAGATTTTTAGGGTCTTTAGGGGTTTTTATTCATAGTAGGATTATGACTCATCATCCTAAGACACTTTCTTATCCTTTAGTGTATTGCCCAACCAATGAGAAGATTTAGGGGATATTGGGACAAATGAAATCTATCTTGTTTATGATGTATTAACCTTGATTTGATAAAAATATAGTGGAGAATTCGTCAAAAGGTGGCATATCATTTAATGATCTCAGTTGATGTGATCCCTTTTCTCTCTTTTCCCTTTCTCTATATTACCCATTCTTTCCCATTTTTACTCTCTCTCTCTCTCTATCTCTCTCTCTCTCTCAAATTCTATAATCTCACAAGGACTATTTGATCTTGAAAAGAAAGCGACTCTCTGAGATATTGTAAACTATGCTCATTTGGATTAGGCTAAACCCTATCAAGCATTTGTAAGAACTACCTCTTGATGTAATAATATATTTTCTTTACCTATCTATTACCTTAGATTTGTGTTGAGTGAGTTATGCATGATGGCATAGTGAATGAGAATCTTCCTCATCCATTTTCCTCCTTTATGACCTCCTTTAGGGTGTTTTTCAAGCTATTACAAGTCTAGATTAGTGTTCTACCTTAACCTAGTCCATGAAACACTTACACACTGAGCTAGATTATGAGGTTGTGTGAGCTAGCATTATCTTCTATAGATCTAGTGTGGGTTTAAGCTTATGGGACTTTCCCATTTTTATTTGGCACATCACATGGTTAACTTTATTAAGATATGTTTCCCCCTTTCTAACCCTTTTCTTAGTAGTAGCATTAGTTTAGGTTATTCTTCAAAAGGAAGTTGGCCTTTTCTAGAGGTTCAACCCCGTCATAGGTTACCCACATCCTAGGGTTATGCCCATTTTATGAATAGGAGTTGGGGAGCCTGAATAACTCCTCCATAAGGGTACAATATCATGACATAATATTTTATGTCATGCCTAGTGGAACTTACTACATTGTTCATTAGTGAAGAGTTTTGGTGCTCTCTTCATCCAATTAGCCTTTAGAGGCAAGTGTTCAAACATTAATGGTGACTCTAAGCATCTATCATTTGTTTTAAGTAACCTAACTAAGTGCCTAATCATCAAAATAAGGTATGTACAATCAACCATCTTTTGATCAATATTCTTATTATCTACTTTAACATCACATTTATCAATCAAATAATGTTTATGTGTTCCCCCTAAGTAGCCTTCAAATAACATATCATCCCTATCATGGCCTTTGCCCTCCTTCCACCCCTACATATGACCAAGGTCAACCTCATTTTCATTTATATTAGTACACTAATTCCCCTTGTTAAGACCAAGCTTATCCTATTACATCCTTGTTAAGATTCATGAAAGCATCATCAATCTATATTATGTTGATAAGGGAGATTGTTAAGGGTTTAGAGTTTTCTCCATTCATTCCTATCCATGTTATATAAGAGGCAAGGAGTGTTATTTAGTTGGTAAAGAACAAATGGTCAGTTTGTTAAGGTGAACAATGGTCTTTTTGTGAGAATGATGACATAACAATGATGAGAAACATGATCTAAAATGCAGATAGTGTGTTGATATATTATGAAGAGTAGTAGACTCATTTTTATCAATCTTATGTGTCCTCTTCCCTTTAAGATCCTCAAACTCAACCTTTAAGAGTTCTTGATAAGCCCCCTAGTAAACCTTGTCAAAGTCCATCCTTGTCAAAAGTTAGAGAGGTAATATTTGACTAGGGAGAAAAATCATGAAAATCAATGAGGGGGTTAATCTTGGAAAATAATTTCACATTCATGCCATGGAGGGGATAGGAATCTTCTTTCAATAGTTCTGGAACACATGGGAACTAATTAAGGAAGCTAACTATCCATAGGTTGAGAAGCAAGAATTAAAAGGGTGGGTATTATCTATTGAAAAAGTGTTTGATCAGTGGGAGAAAGAATATGTTAAAATTGATCCAATCAATTTTCCCTCTCTTACCCCTATGCTCATTCCCACTTAAGAGCATGAAGCCATTCCATCATGGATCTTCTCTAACACATTCAACCTTGGCTATGTCATGCCCTCACTTTTGAGGCCACCCTATCCTATAACCATTCAAAAGAAAGAAAAGGTGTCCATTCCCTACACATTTTCATCATGGAAATTAGTTCAGAAAGGCATAAATAAGGAGGAGGTGTTGGTTGTAGAGGTATAAGCACCAGTTCAAGATCCACCAAAGAAGCCATTCAAGGTACCTAGCTAGAAGGACACTCTCTTAATTTGAAAGTACATTAAACTTCTTCACCCTCCCACCTTATCCCTCTTGGAGAAAGAGACTATTTTCCAAAGGATATATGAGGATCTTTTAGTCATAAGTGAACCACAAGAGGAAAATGAAAGTGTCTATGAAGAGGTGATCATGATAGGTATCCCACTTCATATAGAAGAGAATGTTTTAGCTTTCAAGTTATAAGAGCTTGATGATAAGCAAGAGGACAACATTCATGAACCTATTATAGAGGTCAAGGGTAGATCAAGTGATTTTGAAAATTAATGGCAACATTTATGCTTAGATTTATTGAGTGAAATAGAACAACTTAATGTTACAAACTTACTTAAAGAAGACAATCCTCAAGCTGAAAAAAGGGTAGACCTTGAATAGACTATTGAAGGCTAATTATACATACATGAAGAAGGGGATTATAATTAGGTGGTCGAAGTTGGTCCACTTCAAGATGAAGTGCCAGTTGAGGATAGCCCTAATATGTTAAAGCTATAAGAAAGAAAATTAGACTTTGAGTAAAATAAATCTATCTTTTGGGACCTTGGATGGTCAAATCAAACCTCATTTGCAATTCAATAACAAGATGAAATATTGATTGAGGTTGATGAAAGACACATCTCAAGTTCTCAAGTGGTGTCATTTGAGAAGCATACTAGTGAAGAGAGTTATGGAAGTAGTTTAATGCCATAACTAAAAAGTTTGAAGAGGTTACGGGACATTTCCTTCTTCCAAGAACCTATGAGCATGATAATCTAAGCATGATTAGTACTAATTTACATAAGAACAAGGGGGAAGGATATGGTATTTTTGAACCATCAAGTGAACCAAGTGTAGTTGTTCCTAAGAGCTTAAATGAAGTCTTCATGCAAGGATTTTTCAAGGGTGATGAACAACATCAAGAAAGTGCTCCTATAGTCCAACATGAACCAATCCTAGAAGACTTGAACCAATATGTCTACATTGGAGACATGTTTTTTTATTTCATCCATTAGAGAGCACATTAAAAGGATTGGCCATCAAAGTGTTTGGTTCACTATTTTTGGTACCTCTAAAACAAGTTATTTTTCATTTTGGTTTTTTACAAGTGAATGATACTAAAGTTTACAATTTTACCCAAGATGTAGGTGTTTTTAAATTACTATATATTATTATATATATTAGATTATATTTTATGATTTCCTATAAGCGCCTTTATACACATTTGTTTAGTAGGTTAGTTATTTTTTTTTCTCCAAGTGCCTATGTGCACCTGCCTTTGTCTATTTTGTTCTTACTATTCATGTTTCTTCAAGAGAGAGTTATACAAAGGTAGGCATCTAGTTTTTAGCTTCAGGTCAATATGTTGAACCAGAGAGGAGATTTCATTCCCAATGAGTCAAACAAGGAAATTAGTCTAGGTTCTTAAGCATAGAAAGCATGCCTCATAGTTGAGTCACCAAAGATTTTGGCAAAATTTGGCCCATATACAAAGATTATATGTAGATAGATTAGATGAGTAGAGTTATTTATTGGAAAAATGATCAAATGACTTGATCAAGTGAATAAGATGGATCATACCATCATCAAACATCATGCATAAATAGATAGATCAATTTGGTTGCACAGTTCATAATTTCACTTAGGAGGTCCCTCATAGCCAAAGGATTACATAGACATGATGTTATTTATGACATTAATATTATCTAAATTTTTTTTTAATTGATGAGTTTATATATCAAGTTATATGCATTCAAAGTTGAACTAGAATAATGAGATGGGCACAAAGATGTCAAGTTAAAGCTTTGGCAAATACCCATTTGAATTCAAATGTTCCAATTATAATCACATGGCTAATAAGTGTCTAAATCACATAAAATAAATTAAATATTTAATTATGAGTAGTGATATAACAATTTAGTGGGTCCTAAAGATCCAATGACACACATTTGATTATGAAATCAAATATCAATGACAAGCTCATAATCAGAAGGTCAATGTATCCTAAGATGAATGCATAACTAACAAGTGGAAAGATCTAAAGTGACCATATAAATATTTAATTGCACATAAATACTAAAAAAACCAATGGGTCCAAGTTGATCAATGGTGTGTGATCCATCATACGAAAGTAGATCAATGATAAGTAAAAGGTTAACTAGTCAATAGATCTTGAGAATGAATGTGTAGTTACCAAGTGTCATAATTTTCATAACTACCATGAAAATCAATGATACATTTTCAAGTCATGAGAAATTAGATCAATAGTTCACATAAAGAAAAAATTCAATGCTCCCAAAGATGAATGCAAGAATGCCACATGGTATAAGCATGTTAAATCATGGAACTGACAATAAGATCTCATGGAAGAATGTGGAGCTGATAAATGCCATAATTTGGAAGGCCTGATTTAAGATCAAAGGCCAACATTAAAATTTGAATCTAGGAGACTTCAAGTAGAGGTTGAGTGTGACTCAGGTTGAACTAGGGAAAGTATTTCAAAGGGAATATATCACCATTAAAGCTTAGTCAAATACCATCAAGTAGATCCATCCATACAATCAAGATTGCTAATAATGAAGCTCCATTATTGTTAAAGTTTAAAGACATAATGAGGTTTTATTAAACATAATATATTACAAGAACAAGACTATACGACATGTATGTTCTCATTGAAATGATTGCTATAGGAAAACCAATAAATGAGATTGGTTTTCAATGTATAATAAATCTATATTTAAGATAGAGTATGTATAAATATAAACAAGAAATGAAAGGATTGTCTCATATTTTGATATGGTCACATCCTTGATAAATAGGTACCTATATCCACTTAAATTAAACATAATCATGGCCCTATAAAATCCATATATATAAAGATTCTATCTTCATAAGCAAGTCCAGTGGGAGATAACCTAAGGTCCCAAGATGGAGATATGGTGGTTAGAGAAAGAAACTAGATAATTTAATAGATTTTTATGGTATATAATGGTTTTTATTCATAGTATGATTATGAATCATAATTCTAAGACACTTTCTTGTCCTATAGTTTATTACCCAACTAATGAGTAGATTCAAGGGTTATTAGGAACAAATGAAAGCTATCTTGTCTATGATGTATTAACCTTGATTTAATAAAAAGATGGTGAGTATTAGTTAAATGGTGGTATCTCATTTAATGATCTTAATTGATGTGATCCCTCTTTTATCTTATTACTTTCTATATATTACCCATTCTTTCCCATTTGTACTCTCTCTTTCTCTCTCAAATTCTAGACTCTCACAAAGACTCTTTGATATTGAAGAGCAAGGGACTCTATGAGATATTTTAATATATCCTCATCTTGATTAGGCTAAACCCTATCAATATTTTGTAAGAACTACCTCTTGATGTAATAATAGGCTTTCTTTACCTATCTCTTGCCTTAGATTTGTGTTGAGTGAGTTTTGCATGATGGCATAGTGAAGGAGAATATTCCTCATCCATTGTCCTCCATTTTGACCTCCTCTAGGGTGTTTTTCAAGCTATTATAGGTCTAGATTAGTGTCCTACCTAATCTTAATACATGACACACTTATGTATTGATCTATATTATGAGTTTGTGTGAGATAGCATTGTTTTCTATAGATCTAGTGTGGGTTCAAGCTAATGGAATTTTCCATTTTTTTGGTGTATCACCTAGTTAACTTTCTTAGGAGACCTTTCCCACATTTAACCCTTTTCTCAACAATAGAGTTATTTTTCATGATTCATCAGAAGGAAGTCAGCCTTATCTAAAGGTTTATCCCCATAATAGGTTACTCATAGCCTAGAGTTGTTCCCATATTATGATTGAGAGTTGGGGATCCTGAATAAATCCTCCAAAAGGGTGAAATCTCACACCAAAATAATACCATCTATAAAAAAATGGAAAAAAAGAGGGTGCATCAAGTTTTAGAAGATATTATAAGAATATATTTCTTGGACTAGTAGTATAGATGGGAATAATATTTTTTATTGGTTGAGTTTCCCTATAAAAACTCATATCAATTAGCTCCAAACATAGATTTGTTTGAGGCATTGTATGGAAGAAGGTGTAGAACACCATTCTTTTGGGATAGGTTATAAGATATGTTAGTCTTTGGTCCAAATATGCTTTTGAAAATGGAAGTGAAATTTAAGTTAATAAGGAAAAGGTTGGCTAAATCCATTGATAGACAAAAGAGCTATACTGATCTAAAAATAACATCAAGGCAATTTTCAATGGGAGACAAAGTATTTTTGTGTATTAAACCACACAAAATATTTATTAAATTTGGAAAATCAGCCAAGTTATCTCCTAGATATTTGGGACCCTTTGAAGTTTTATAAGTTTTCAATATTTTGGCATATAGGATTTCTTTACCACCATCTATAACAATCATGCATTATGTTTTTCATGTATATTATCTTGAAAAAGTATATCACTGATCTTTTTCATGTATTGGATTGGAATGATTGACAGTTTCTAGATATTAGGGTTGTCACACTAGAATCAACCATAATAATTAACACTTGCAAACATAGTTTTCATAATAGATAAGTGTCATAGTGCAAGGTATATTGAGACAAATATTCTAAAGATAGGGCCACTTGGGTAGTCTATGAAGAGTTTTATAAGTTGTTTCCACATTTTTTATTAGTATTTTGATAGATATTCTATTTATTTTTTGGTAAACACTATTTTATTTTACTTTTATTGAAATAAGAGTCATAAGTTAGATGACCTGCTTTAGGAGGAAAGGATGTTACATCTTGATTCTCCTATAGTCTAATTAATCTATTAATTTATGGATTTTGTGGTTAATGATTGATTAAATTATTGTGTTAAGTGGCTAGATTAGTAATATGCTAATTTGTTTATAGTTTTATACTACTTATGATAGTGATTGTTAATTTTTTGTTAATTATTCATATTTTATTCTATTACTTTATGATCATGATTATTTGATTTATTCAGTTACATCAGTTTATTATGGAATAGTTTTTAATATCATCTAACTAATGTTTATTGTAGTAAGGTGGATGTAGGATGGAGTTCACCCTCTTGACTATGATTAAGGGAGGGTATCATCAGAGAGGATAGAGCAGATGGATACTGGTAGAGGATTAGAGAACAAAGATGAAACCCCTATCCACACCACTTAGTTAACAATATGCGTGTATTTGTTAGTTGGTTAATATTTATTGTTTGTAGTATGCATCATATTACTAACATGTTTCCCTGATTAGTAATGTTTAATTTTCATTTATGGATATGTTTTAATCCTTGTGTGAAGTGTTTAGGGTGTGATTACATTTTTATAACATTTTCTTGGGTTATAATTTATGTATTTAAATATCATAACTTATGCATTAATACCCATTTATGATCTTGATAATGTGAAAAGTCAAGTATTTAAATATGTGGTATAATGGTATCTTATTGAGTTGGTCTTTTGTGGATGTCTTATTCTATTGACTTGGAATTGATTTGAAACTCACTATAGATGTAGATGTTGAACACCACAAGGGTAAAATGTGTGGCATGTTTATGTAATGGTAATTAAAAATTTTGATTTATTAACCAAATGATATATTGATGTTTAAGGAGGTTAATGGGCTAACCTTAGACCATGTTCGATTAAATAAAGGTCATGGTCGAAAATAAAGGGAATGATTTTTTTAAGGTCAAAGGCACTATTTTGAACTATAATGTTAATATGATTATGAAATTTGACATATTATTTAGGGAATCTAGGGATTTGAACTATTTTGGGGTTCTAAACATTTTGAATAAATGAGTATTAGATTAAAAAACATGTAATTTTGGAATTACATGTTTTGTCTATGTTTACATTGTCTATTAATGAAATCGATTATTGAGGAGGTTATGGCCAACTACCACAAAAAATTTGGAAAATAATTATAGAACTAGAGATTCATTATCAAAGACCTAGTTTTGTGGTTGTTATTTGAGGGTTTGATCATTTATAATGAGAGCAATTAGAGATATATGGAGGGTATATGGTTTTAAGGAGAGAGATGGTGGATGAAGAGAGCCTTTAAGAAAGAATAATTTATATTTTCACTACTTGGTCTACTTATTCAAGTAGGGTTTATTGAAATTATAATTCTAGTTATACCGTTTTGAAATGATATGTGGAATGCATTGGTAATGTTGTTGATTATTTGAAATGGGTTATTGAATTTTTGATTTGATATTAAAAAAGGATATATGTAGTCAACCATGAAGATATGTGTGACACATCTATAGGGATGAACACATATAAACCCTACCCGTTTATAAATGACTATGTATTCTATTATATCTAGTTATATATAGATGGAATTAGGGTTGCACTTTTCTTAGTAAAAATGAATGTTGGGAGATAGGTTATGACTAGTTGTAGAGTTAATTGTTGATGTTTTGTTTTGCTTGAATTATTTAATAATTATTTACATAGGTTGTATTTGGTATGATATTAACAGGGTTAACTCTAGCTTTACCCTTAGGAATTATATACATATATGTATATTTTTTTTCACATCGTTTGATTTTCAAATATGGATTTTAGGTGTGTTAAGGAGTTTTCTGTTTGATTATATTTAGAATCAATCTTGAGTGAATTATAAGTTATTTTCAAAATAAAAATAATTATAGGTGGGTCATTATAAATGACCCTGGGGATGGGTTTAACCCATCCACGGGGGTAGTATAAATGAGCCCAAAATCCTTGCCATTTAATGTTTGTACATGTTGAGTGGCCAAGAACAAATTATACACAGGGTTTTATGACTATATTTGTTGATTTTTATTTTTTTTTGATAAAATATTTTGGACTATGTATATTTGGGTTTGGTAATGGGTCTATTTGGCCTAGAGGTGCTTAAAAATTATTTATAGATTTTGAACTATTTGGATTATTTCAATTTATTATTAAAAGAATGTGGATAGGAAGAAAGTTGAGTCTCTTTTTATTAACATATACCTCTATGCTTAGATGAGTTAGGTGGTTATGAACTTTTTGGTTTAGTTTGAATATTTACATAATGATTACATGACTATATTTTTGTTAATACAACATGTATACTTGAATTAATATTTGCTTATTATTATAACAATTAGGGGATTGAATTAGATGTGGAAATATTGTGCTAATATGAGTCAAGCCTATAACTATTATGAGGTAGTTGTGAGACATTTGGTTTTGTGTTCTTGTTGGATATTTAAATAGGAAAATTTAACCTATGTTTGTGTGTGTGTGTGAATGGTCTTTATGGAATTAATCCATTGATTTTTTTGTATGTGTGTGTGTACATATATATAGTTATTTTATAAATTAATTTGAAGTTGTATATTATCTAATGTTGTTATAAGACTGTATACTTTAATTTTTACATATGAGTTTTACCTTGAAATAAACATATATTTTATGTACTTTGCATAAATACTTGTATCATGGTATTAATGTGTGTGTGTGTGTGTGTGTGTGTGTGTGTGTGTGTGTGTGTGTGTGTGTGTGTGTGTGTGTGTGTGTGTGTGTGTGTGTGTGCATGCGTGCGTGCGTGTGTGTGTGTGTGTGTGTGTGTGTGTGTGTGTGTGTGTGTGTGTGTGTGTGTGTGTGTGTGTGTGTGTGTGTGTGTGTGTGTGTGTGTGTGTGTCTCTGTGTGTGTGTGTGTGTGTGTGTGTGTGTGTGTGTGTGTGTGTGTGTGTGTGTGTGTGTGTGTGTGTGTGTGTGTGTGTGTGTGTGTGTGTGTGTGTGTGTGTGTGTGTGTGTGTGTGTGTGTGTGTGTGAGAGAGAGAGAGAGAGAGAGAGAGAGAGTGTATGGGTTTGGAATTAATCCATTGATTTTCTGGTATGTGTGTGTGTGTGTGTGTGTACATATATATAGTTGTTTTATAAATTAATTTGAATTTGTATATTATCTAATGTTATTATATGATTGTATACTCTTATTTTTTCATATGAGTTTTACCTAGAATTAAACTTCTATTTTATTTACTTTGAATAAATACTTGTATCATGGTATTCATGTATGTAGTTATTTCATTATTATTTAATTGAAAATATACATATGGGGATTTATAACATAGGACTATTCGATACTTAAGAATTTATAAATATTTTATGATATGTTAATAGATTGTTATGTGGCTATTGCGAGAAACAAGTAATTTTGTATGTGCATGAATAGTATTATATGGATAGTTTTAAACATAGTTGAAAGTTGGATTTATTATTATTATTATTATTTATATGTTATGAATAAAATAATTATTTCATTTAAACTGATATATTCAAATCTAGATAGATAATTTATACCATTTAGATGCATGTGATGAAATATATTCATGTATGTAGTTATTTCACTATTATTTAATTGAAAATTTACATATGGGGATTTATAACATAGGATTATTCGATACTTAAGAATTTATAAATATTTTATGAAATGTTAATATATTGTTATGTGGCTATTGCGAGAAATAAGGAATTTTGTATGTGCATGAATAGTATTATATGGATAGTTTTAAACATAGTTAAAAGTTGGATTTATTATTATTATTTATATGTTATAAATAAAATAATTATTTCATTTAAACTGATATATTCAAATCTAGATAGATAATTTATACCATTTAGATGCATGTGATGAAATATATGTTATTAAATGATTTCCTTGTATTAATATGTGTTGTGTCATTTTTATATGAAAATATATTATTTGAATCTTTTGATTTAATTATTATTTATGTATAAATGAATATGGTATTAATGACTCAAGAAATTATGTGAGATAGAATTCACATACTTAATTAGTAACACTAATAGACATATGGGGGATATACAAATGAGTTGTCTATGTGAATTTGACTAATCTTGAGAATATAGAAAACTATATTAAAACTTTGGCCAAAGTATTGCTTATGGTTTGACAATTGTCAATTCATTAATTTGATTTAGTTTGTATGTTTTTAAAAATATCATGTTAGAACATATTTCTTTATGATATGATGCATGTGATAATTATCTTACATCATATGGGTTCTAGTTGATAATCTTAATTTTCTCATCATCACTATCTATCCATATGTGAAGGGAGGGCCACTCCCTTTTTGGGACATTGTGTGGGGGATCAATGGTACACGGTTAGTGTGGAAAAGAACTTGTATGGCACTCTCCATTTCCTTCCAGTAGTCAATCAATAGAGGCTTTACTCATAAATGCTTTTGGATATTAATGAGTTAATTTACACTCATATTTTCTATAGAACATTGTATAATTGTAATTTGATATTCATATATGTAATATTGTATACTTATACTATTTGATGTTAAATATATAAAAAGTATAGATGGATATTTATATATGTATTTTTTATGATATTTAAACCAACAATGCTAGATTTATTAATTTGGATAATTTAGTAATTTTCTATGTTTTAATTTTGAAAATGAATCAATATTTTTACATAGTGATCATTAACTAAATTAATCATATGATTAACTTTATTGTTAATAAAATAATTTACATAAATGATTCATTTAATTAAATATTATTAGTACTTTAAATCAATAAATTTAATTTGTTATTGAGTTAAACAAAATTAACCTAATTCTATTTTAACCATGAGGGGTTGTTACACTAGGTGCCTATGTAAAGTGCCTCGAGGTATTTGGTGGCATAATAATGCATTTTTTTAAAATTTTACAACACTTCCAATCTCAATAGAGTAACTTAGACATCTAGTGGTTATGATTTTTCAAATAAATCCCCCACTCAACTCACCCAACTAGATATTAATAGATGAATGTATCTTATTTTCCCCCACACAACTAAAGTAAAGAGATCCTACTCTTCTCTACCAAGAAAAACTAAAATAAAATGGCTAAAATAACCTTACTAAAACTTGGAAACAAACACCTTATTAAATTTATATTATTGGTTCCCTAAATACCTAAGTTAGATGAAGTAAACAACTCTTATGATGTGGGGAACCATGGGATTGATGAATTTATCCTACTAGGTGGATTTAGGAATATCTAAAAATCATGGTTGACTCACTATACTAAATTCACCTTTTTAGTCTCAAAAACATTGGGTATCCCTCCATTAATAATATGGGGCACCCTTTTCCTTTTATTCATGTATGGTTATTAATTCCTATTTGGTTTCAAGATTCTAATGGTTGTGATGGAATAAGACACTTCTTTGGTTAGTGGGGTAGGACTCACCTTTCCTTTTCAGATATATGATCATGGTGACACTTGATTTCAAGGCACCTTGTAGTTGTTAAGTGTTATTTTCATGTCTATTTCATAGCCATGATTATCCTTTATTGATGATTCACTTTAAGTCTTAATAATTTTAGACTGAGAATCAAGAGAGAAGTTGAATCACACCACACTACATCCCTAATCATCTTATTCATATGATTCCTCTACCTAGGGTCATATGTGGTTCATGTTTTACTTGAGGTAGATCATCTTACATTTATTTATAAATAAGTACCACTAAAATTTACCATGTTCTTCATGCTACTTATTTTGATATCTCAAACTTGATCATAGTCCTCCATTAAGTTCAAATGTTGTACACATGGGGAACCTGTGTCAAAGTTCATGGGAGACACTATTCATTAACACTCATTTTCAACTAGCATGGACTGCTACAGCTCCTAATCATTTTTTTATTATAAAACAGACCTTATTTTCATCATTAAAATCATAGAACCTCTTTTTTGCCCTAGTGTCTAGTCATGTATCCTTATAAGTTTTGGGTGATTCCTTCCTATTAAAATTCCTTTTTCTATTCACTAAAACTCTTACATTAATAATATAAATCTTAATCATGCTTCATTATTTTTATAGAATTATGAATTACAAAGAATCATTGTAAACACTTAGTATCAAGTCTACATTTAGGACTACTTTGATATGAGTATATGAATTTGCATGATTATATTAAGTATTTGTCTATCTTGTCCTTATTTTAGGAATGAATAAAATTTACCCTTTCATGCCATTTCACGTTTTATCTATCAAATTTATCCAAATATTTCAAAATTTTTATGCCTCCTTTCCTGATCAATTTGATCTATTTTTTCTTTATTTTAATTTAAAATGACTAGACATTCATGTAATTTTATTCCTTTACTTAGTCATTATTCATAAAAATGAGCTTAATTGTATTTATAATTGAGAAAATGAATAACAATTTACATGGTTTTAATTTTACACTCAGTCACTTTTACATATTTTAGACTTAGTCATTTTATTTCAAATTTTATATTAAAGGTTTAATGACAACTTTCTTATTTCATAGGGTCTCACCACTTGTCACTCACTCACTTACTCGAGAACCTTATTGAATTAATCATTTTTTTTAGTCCTTGAGATCTCTTTTAATGAATATGAGGACATATGGAACAATCCTACATCTTTGCTTCCCCAATCCCTTTAATAATTCAAAGTGTGCCTCTAACCTCCTAGATGCATAATATCATGCCATCTAGTCTAATCTCACTTCATTGTAGCCTGGAAATCTCTATATACTTCTAATTAATATATGATCCCATATATGTTTAGGATATTATTGTGTGGCACAATATTATTACCCCTACTCCTTGTGGGAGTATGTATGTTTCAAAACTTTGGCTGAGGCCCAGGGTAAAAAGGATCATGATTGGTGTCAAGATCTCATCACATTAAAAGCATATAAGTAGGCATCCTAGGTGGGTAGTCAAGTAGATCATGGATGATTGAATGATTATCATGTCGCATGACTTACCAATTGGATGACATGTGGGTATCCATGATAGATTTCATGAGCTTAAATTTGATGGTCATTTTGCCCAACAAGACCATCAAAAAATTAATATGGTATTTCATTGAACTAAAGTATTTAAATATTATTAAGTAATTTGATTTTGGGTCTAATTATCATATAATTATATTAAAATTTATTATGTTTTTACTATTAGATCTTTAGAATTAGTAATTTTGTCTTTAAAATGGACTACATTATCTAATTTTTTGGTAAAAACCCCAAATTTGAATTGTTAATTTTATAATTTTTTCCATCTTTCCCTTTAGACTTATAGACCTAGTAATTTTTAGTTTAAATTAATGAACTTGAATTATAACAACTAATTTACATATTTAAAAACTAATACCTATTTCCTTTGTTGTAAGTTTAGATTTATTGATATGTTGCCACTTAATCAATATCTCAGGTCTCCACTTATCTAGAACACTTTGGACAAATGGATAGCCCATATATACTCCTAGTCCATAGGATGACAACGCATGGCATAATCCCATTTCCTTGGGCTCCTAGGATGGTTAATAGAAGGTCAAAAGATGGTAGATGCTCTGGGTGAACGTGATGCTACCATGTGGAAACGTTGCACTTCTCCATGCACCTAGTTTAAAAAATATCAATATGATAGATTTTATATAAAGTGAGATCATAATATGAGGCAATTTTAAAACATCTCAGGGTTTTAGGTTAGTCGGGACACATTAAACATAAAGGAATTGTAGATCTATAGGTGAGTGGGATCTTACCACCTATCAAGATCTCATTTCACCATATATAAATAAAATTTAAGACCCTAAGACCTTGAGCCAAGCTATGAGTTAGTATAAAAATGCCATATATTAAGACCCCAATATATTAAGGACATGCATTTTTTGACTAGTTAAAATTAGACATGTGGAGTGACATTTCCAAGGCTGATATATGGGCCTCCATAAAAATAAATAGATCTTAAATTTAATGGTTGTATTACTTTTATAATATTTAAATAACTAAAAATTATACTATTAATCTAATTATATCTAAATAATCAAATGGTATCTTATCTTCTAGTTTCAAGGACTATGCGACCTAGTTTCCTAGGTAAGTTAAATAGTGGGTTTGACTAGGTGATGGCATTCATGTTAAGACAAAATATTATTTAAACTATAAAAGGATAAATGAATTCCATAATCATGCATGATCTTCACAATGTAAGGTATGGGAAACTTATAATTCCTATAGATTTCCATGAGTCTTGGTCACCCAAATTTAATTCAAAGATCATAAAAAAAATTGTCTTGATCCAACTTTACTACCTCTATACAAGACATGGTCTAAGGAATATCCCAATGATATTTAATTTATGGTGTGTTTTTGATATTAATTTAATCATAATTGTGCATAATTCAATTTTGATTTGGCCTCAAGTGGGAATGCTTGTAATCACCCTATAGTGGGCTGATCAATGTTTTTATAGGTTTGCATTACCTATAAATGACTATTTTTCAATTTTAATAGGGGTTGTTCCATTTTTAACTAGAGTTAGTGTAGAGAGATATGTCATTTTCAATCCCTATATTTCCTTATTTCTTAGTTTAGTTTTTCCCTTTTGCATGAGTTGAGGCTAATTTGAAGACCTTTCTATAACTCATCTAAGTGTTGATGAATCTTATATTTGTGTTTCATTAATCATATTTTGTATGAAATATTTTTGAGTAATATTCATTATATGTGCATTTATATGGTGACTTTATTTACCTCTTATACATAGATACTTAGCCTTGTAACTCATACACCATCTCTACTTTCTGGTCATGCTATATTGGCCAAACATAGATTACTTTTTCAAAAGATTTATCTTCATATTTTTTGTACTCATTATATAATGAGATAAAATTTTATTTATCCCTACACTCTCTCTCTTTTATCATTTTTTCTGCCCTTTTTTAGAGGAGGTATTCTAGTTTCATAATTATAATTTGTGCTTGTGTGTGTATCTTGATTGCATGTTCTTTCATGAACTTTTAATTATTTAAGAGTTATTAGATATTTTATACCAATGGCAAGTGCTCATCAGTTTTGAGTTCATTGATAAATATGAATGATTTAGTTCTTCTAGGCACAAGAGAGACCAAGGTTTATTTAATAAGTATTAAAATGTACTACAAATTGGCCCCTTATATGAAATAACTTGCATTACTTGATTGAGTTATGTAGTTCACTATAACCTAATAGACAAATACCTTAGGGAAATCATTATTGAGCATGTTTACTTTCAAGAGAGGTGAAAGGGAATATGGAAAATCCTCACTAATTGATCCTTTACTCTCCTTATTTTCTTGCTAGATTTGTTGTGTTGTGCCAAATGGACCACTAACTATCATGTCATGTGTTTAAGACATCTATCAATGCTCTATATGCTTTGAGTTATACCTAAAACCTTTTTTCACTTCCATAGGATGACTATAACTCATTATGTAGAGCCTATATTAAATTCATGGTCTCATGCATCAAATTCATCTATCGTGAACTACTAGACGGATCAGTCATGGGTTGCATAGGACATGGATGGTTGATCATGGGATGCATTTTAATTTATGTGAGGTTTATACATGTTATGATCTATATTGTACACTTATATTTATTCTTTCACCTAGAAGTATAACAACTAACATTGTGGGCACAACGTATCATCCCATCTAACTTTCTTGGATTATTTTGGCCTATAATCTTGGCATAAATATTAGTTCATTCCTCTACCTTATGTTCCCTTCTATATTAGGCAAAAATGGGATAGGTAATTAATACACACTAAAAAATCATCTAGTTTTCCACACCTAAAGTATGATCAAGGTGTAAACCATCATCATCCATGCCCTCTTGTATGGATAGTGTTTCTTATTTTTTACTATTTTATGGTATATGGTGATGCACTTCTATTTTATTATTCATAAGGGTACCCACCATCATCCTAACTCATCAAGATGTTTCCATTATTTTAAATCTAGAGGCATGAGAACCTAGTCACATCATGTCCATGCTCTTTATAGTCATCACCACATAACATGTTTTTTTCTTATCATAAATATGTTGAAGCATTTATTTGATCATTTCAATCTATGATTCCAAGCCTCAGTTAACCTATATGTCCATATTGCCAACAACTTTAGATTTGAGTGTAGTCTCTAATGTTTCTCTAGGTTTAGTGAACATTTTAATGGAGAGGGAATTCCCAATTGATATAAAAAATATACCAATAAACCATTTCACATGTTTTAATAGGTGGAAATTATATGGGAGATTAGAGACCAAGCTCTGAAATTGAGTGTTATAGGCACATATGTTCTTCATAATCTCTTGTCTAATGTTTTTAAATGCATAAATGTTTTATTTTTTAAATTATAGAGTGTAAAATTCCATTATAAAATGGGTCTTGAGTAAATTATATTCCATAATTTCATGTGTTAGGTCTATCTTTTAGTGATGTGCACAGTCTCATAGAGTGGCATCAAATTGATGCACCTTATGATCTGGATAGGTGATCTTTCTAGCTCTCTATATGAGTTCACATTTATGCACATGTATTTTGAAATTTTAAAATATAAAATATCTAAGAATACTCAAATACATGTAATAGTAAATATGTTATGTAATCATAATCACAATTGGTGTTTGGGTGACCTACTAAATTGTCATAATTGGAGCTTATGCTAAAGGGTTGTTTCCCTAAGGGGCACTCATATATCAAACTACCCTATAGATTAAAAATAAAAACAACTTATTGATATATTTCATCCCATACCAATAATCCTTTGTTAGTTTAGTGCTTATACTAGTGTTATTATTACTAGTCTTTATAGTGGATTATGAAACACTTGTTTGAGCAAAGTTCTTTATCTCACTTGGTTAGCAGATCATCCCAATTCCTCTACACTTAATGGGTTTCATAATTATTCATAAAATTAATATAATTATAAAATATAATCATAATTATATACTTTAGGTAATGGTATATCATGTACTTCTGTAATAGCCTATTTCCATATATCTTGTCTTGCAAGCACTTAAATTCCATCATCCAAATTATGACCCAACTCCATTGTGTGTCTATCTTATTCCATGGAGTGTATTTACCTTACGTAAAAGTCAAAATAATTTAATTACCATCCTTTTTGGGTCCTTCTAGAATTTCTTAAGTTTAGGGTCTTGCTCAATCATCACCATCCAGCAAGTCTCATTACATTAGCACTTCCTCTGTTCTTGATCATCTAGTATCTCCATACTAAATCTTGACTCACCTATTAATTTATGATCATTTCCCATCCTCATTACCATTTTCATAGATCACACATGTAAATATCTTAACTATCCATTACCAAATTTATCTCATACTTTTCACTTCTTATCAATGCCACCAAATTTAACTTGTTCTGATAATAGACCCAAAAATGTTGCACATAGCAGTTCACTTAAGCTCTGAAACACTTCTAGAATTAAGTCCTACATTGGCATATCATGAAAGTAGGATATTATTACATGTTAACCCAAGGAATAAAGAGAGTGGATATGGGGTAGTTTAATTTTAGTTTCATGCAATTGAAATCATGTAGGATGAGGAGAATGGAAAATTTAACTAAGCACATAATTAATAGCACCACTAGACATTCATTTATTATATTGAATAATATTCCATTTATAAAAATAATGATTGGGGATGTGGTTTTATCCTTTTGATGGCATGACCACACATTCTCTCTCTCTCTCTCTCTCTCTCTCTCTCTCTCTCTCTCTCTCTCTCTCTCTCTCTCTCTCTCTCTCTCTCTCTCTCTCTCTCTCTCTCTCTCTCTCTCTCTCTCTCGCTCTCTCTCTCTCTCTCTCTCTCTCTCTCTCTCTCTCTCTCTCTCTCTCTCTCTCTCTCTCAAATTCTATAATCTCACAAGGACTATTTGATCTTGAAAAGCAAGAGACTCTCTGAAATATTGTAAACTATGCTCATTTGGATTAGGCTAAACCCTATCAAGCATTTATAAGAACTACCTCTTGATGTAATAATATATTTTCTTTACCTATCTATTACCTTAGATTTGTGTTGAGTGACTTATGCATGATGGCATAGTGAATGATAATCTTCCTCATCCATTTTACTCCTTTATGACCTCCTTTAGGGTGTTTTTCAAGCTATTACAGGTCTAGATTAGTGCTCTACCTTAACCTAGTCCATGAAACACTTACACACTAAGGTATATTATGAGGTTGTGTGAGCTAGCATTATCTTCTATAGATCTAGTGTGGGTTTAAGCTTATGGGACTTTCCCATTTTTATTTGGCACATCACATGGTTAGCTTTATTAAGATATGTTTCCCCCTTCATAACCATTTTCTTAGTAGTAGCATTAGTTTAGGTTATTCTTCAAAAGGAAGTTGGCCTTTTCTAGAGGTTCAACCCCATCATAGGTTACCCACATCCTAGGGTTATTCCCATTTTATGAATAGGAGTTGGGGAGCCTGAATAACTCCTCCATAAGGGTACAATATCATGACATAATAGTTTATGTCATGCCTAGTGGGACTTACTACATTGTTCATTGGTGAAGAGTTTTGGTTCTCTCTTCATCCAATCAGCCTTTAGAGGCAAGTGTTCAAACATTAATGGTGACTCTAAGAATCTATCATTTAGTTTAAGTAGCCTAACTAAGTGCCTAATCATCATAATATGGTATGTAAAATCAACCATCTTTTGATCAATATTCTTATTATCTACTTTAACATCGCACTTATCAATCAAATAATGTTTATGTATTCCCCCTAAGTGGCCTTCAAATAACAAATCATCCCTATCATGGCCTTTGCCCTCCTCCCACCCCTACATATGACCAAGGTCAACCTCATTTTCATTTATATTAGTACACTAATTCCTCTTGTTAAGACCAAGCTTATCCTATTACATCCTTGTCAAGATTCATGAAAGCATCATCAATCTATATTATGTTGATAAGGGAGATTGTTAAGGGTTTAGAGTTTTCTCCATTCATTCCTATCCATGTTATACAAGAGGCAAGGAGTGTTATTTAGTTGGTCAAGAACAAATGGTTAGTTTGTTAAGGTGAACAATGGTCTTTTTGTGAGAATGATGACATAACAATGATGAAAAACATGATCTAAAATGCAGATAGTGTGTTGATATATTATGAAGAGTAGTAGACTCATTTTTATCAATCTTATGTGTCCTCTTCCCTTTAAGAGCCTCAACCACAACCCTTAAGAGTTCTTGATTATCCCCCTAGTAAACCTTGTCAAAGTCCATCCTTGTCAAAAGTTAGAGAGGTAATATTTGACTAGGGAGAACAATCATGAAAATCAATGAGGGGGTTAATCATGGAAAATAATTTCAAATTCATTCCATGGAGGGGATAGGAATCTTCATTCAATAGTTTTGGAACACATGGGAACTAATTAAGGAAGCTAACTATCCATAGGTTGAGAAGCAAGAATTAAAAGGGTGGGTATTATCTATTGAAAAAGTGTTTGATCAGTGGGAGAAAGAATATGTTAAAATTGATCCAATAAATTTTCCCTCTCTTACCCCTATGCTCATTCCCAATTAAGAGCATGAAGCCATTCCATCATGGATCTTCTCTAACACACTCGACCTTGGCTATGTCATGCTCTCACTTTTGAGGCCACCCTCTCCTATAACCATTCAAAAGGAAGAAAATGTGTCCATTCCCTACTCATTTTCATCATGGAAATTAGTTCAGAAAGGCATAAATAAGGAGGAGGTGTTGGTTGTAGAGGTATAAGCACCAGTTCAAGATCCACCAAAGAAGCCATTCAAGGTACCTAGCTAGAAGGACACTCTCTTAAGTTGAAAGTACATTAAACTTCTTCACCCTCCCACCTTATCCCTCTTGGAGAAAGAGACTATTTTATAAAGGATATATGAGGATCTTTTAGTCATAAGTGAGCCACAAGAGGACAGCGAAAGTGTCTATGAAGAGGTGATCATGATAGGTATCCCACTTCATATAGAAGAGAATGTTTTAGATTTCAAGTTGTAAGAGCTTGATTAGAAGCAAGAGGACAACATTCATGAACCTATTATAGAGGTCAAGGGTAGATCAAGTGGTTTTGAAAATTAATGGCAACATTTATGCTCAAATTTATTGAGTGAAATAGAGCAACTTAATGTTACAAACTTACTTAAAGAAGATAATCCTCAAGTTGAATAAAGGGTAGACCTTGAATAGACTATTGAAGGCTAATTATACATACATGAAGAAGAGGATTATAATTAGGTGGTTGAAGTTGGTCCACTTCAATATGAAGTGCCAGTTGAGGATAGCCCTAATATGTTAAAGCTATAAGAAAGAAAATTAGACTTTGAGTAAAATAAATGTGTCTTTTGGGACCTTGGTTGGTCAAATCAAACCTCATTTTCAATTCAATAACAAGATGAAATATTGATTGAGGTTGATGAAAGAGACATCTCCAGTTCTCAAGTGGTGTCATTTGAGAAGCATACTAGTGAAGAGAGTTATGGAAGTAGTTTAATGCCATAACTAAAAAGTGTGAATAGGTTAAGGGACATTTCCTTCTTCCAAGAACCTATGAGCATGATACTCTAAGCATGATCAGTACTAATTTACATAAGGACAAGGGGGAAGGATATGGTATTTTTGAACCATCAAGTGAACCAAGTGTAGTTGTTCCTAAGAGCTTAAATGAAGTCTTCATGCAAGGATTTTTCAAGGGTGATGAACAACATCAAGAAAGTGCTCCTATAGTCCAACATGAACCAATCCTAGAAGACATGAACCAATATGTCTACATTTGAGACATGTTTTTTTGTATCATCCATTAGAGAGCACATTAAAAGTATTGGCCATCAAAGTGTTTGGTTCACTATTTTTGGTACCTCTAAAACAAGTTATTTTTCATTTTGGTTTTTTACAAGTGAATGATACTAAAAGTTTCCAATTTTACCCAAGATGTAGGAGTTTTTAAAGTAATATATATTAGATTATATTTTATGATTTCCTATAAGTGCCTTTATACACATTTGTTTAGTAGGTTAGTTTTTTTTCTCCAAGTGCCTATGTGCACCTGCCTTTGTCTATTTTGTTCTTACTATTCCTGTTTATTCAAGAGAGAGTTATATAGAGGTAGGCATCTAGTTTTTAGCTTCAGGTCAATATGTTGAACCAGAGAGGAGATTTCATTCCCAATGAATCAAACAAGGCAATTAGTCTAGGTTCTTAAGCATAGAAAGCATGCCTCATAGTTGAGTCACCAAAGATTTTGGCAAAATTTGGCCCATATACAAAGATTATATGTAGATAGATTAGATGAGTAGATTTATTTATTGGAAAAATGATCAAATTACTTGATCAAGTGAATAAGATGAATCATACCATCATCAAAACACCATGCATAAATAGAGAGATCAATCTGGTTGCACACTTCATAATTTCACTTAGGAGGTCCCTCATAGCCAAAGGATTACATAGACATGATGTTATTAATGACTTTCATATTATCTAATTTTTTTTTTAATTGATGAGTTTATATATCAAGTTATATGCATTCAAAGTTGAACTAGAATAATGAGATGGGCACAAAGATGTCAAGTTAAAGTTTTGGCAAATAGCCATTTGAATTCAAATGTTCCAAGTATAATCACATGGCTAATAAGTGTCTAAATCACATAAAATAAATTAAAGATTTAATGATGAGTAGTGATCTAACAATTTAGTGGGTCCTAAAGATCCAATGACACATATTTGATTATGAAATCAAATATCAATGACAAGCTCATAATCAAAAGGTCGATGTATCCTAAGATGAATGCATAACTAACAAGTGGAAAGATCTAAAGTGACCATATAAATATTTAATTGCACATAAATACTAAAAAAACCAATGGGTCCAAGTTGATCAATGGTGTGTGATCCATCATATGAAAGTATATCAATGATAAGTAAAAGGTTAACTAGTTAGTAGATCTTGAGAATGAATGTGTAGTTACCAAGTGTCATAATTTTCATAACTACCATGAAAATCAATGATACATTTTCAAGTCATGAGAAATTAGATCAATAGTTCACATACAGAAAAAATTCAATGCTCCCAAAGATGAATGCAAGAATGCCACATGGTATAAGCATGTTAAATCATGGAACTGACAATAAGATCTCATGGAAGAATGTGGAGCTGATAAATGTCATAATTTGGAAGGCCTGATTTAAGATCAAAGGCCAACATTAAAATTTGAATCTAGGAGACTTCAATTAGAGGTTGAGTGTGACTCAGGTTGAACCAGGGAAAGTATTTCAAAGGGAATATATCACCATTAAATCTTAGTCAAATACCATCAAGCAGATGCATCCATACAATCAAGATTGCTAATAATGAAGCTCCATTATTGTTAAAATTTAAAGACATAATGAGGTTTGCTTAAACATAATATATTACAAGAACAAGACTATACATGTTTGTTCTCATTGAAATGATTGCTATAGGAAAACCAATAAATTAGATTGGTTTTCAATGTATAGTAAATCTATATTTAAGATAGAGTATGTATAAATATAAACAATAAATGAAAGGATTGTCTCATATTTTGATATGGTCACATCCTTGATAAATAGGTACCTATATCCACTTAAATTAAACATAATCATGGCCTTATCAAATCCATATATATAAAGATTCTATCTTCATAAGCAAGTCAAGTGGGAGATAACCTAAGGTCCCAAGATGGAGATATGGTGGTTAGAGAAAGAAACTAGATAATTTAATAGATTTTTATGGTATCTAATGGTTTTTATTCATATTATGATTATGAATCATAATTCTAAGACACTTTCTTGTCCTATAGTGTATTACCCAACTAATGAGTAGATTCAGGGGTTATTAGGGAAAATGAAAGCTATCTTGTCTATGATGTATTAACCTTGATTTAATAAAAATATGGTGAGTATTAGTCAAATGGTGGTATCTCATTTAATTTTCTTATTTGATGTGATCCCTCCTTTCTCTTCTCCCTTTCTATATATTACCCATTCTTTCCCATTTGTACTCTCTCTTTCTCTCTCAAATTCTAGACTCTCACAAAGACTCTTTGATATTAAAGAGCAAGGGACTCTATGAGATATTTTAATATATCCTCATCTTGATTAGGCTAAACCCTATCAATATTTTGTAAGAACTACCTCTTGATGTAATAATAGGCTTTCTTTACCTATCTCTTGCCTTAGATTTGTGTTGAGTGAGTTTTGCATGATGCCATAGTGAAGGAGAATATTCCTCATCCATTGTCCTCCATTTTGACCTCCTCTAGGGTATTTTTAAAGCTATTATAGGTATAGATTAGTGTCCTACCTAATCTTAATACATGACACACTTTTGTATTGATCTATATTATGAGTTTGTGTGAGATAGCATTGTTTTCTATAGATCTAGTGTCGGTTCAAGCTTATGGAATTTTCCATTTTTTTGGTGTATCACCTAGTTAACTTTTTTAGGAGACCTTTCCCACATTTAACCCTTTTCTCAACAATAGAATAATTTTGCATGATTCATCAGAAGGAAGTCAGCCTTATCTAAAGGTTTAGCCCCATAATAGGTTACTCAGAGCCTAGGGTTGTTCCCATATTATGATTGAGAGTGGGGGATCCTGAATAAATCCTCCAAAAGGGTGAAATCTCACACCAAAATAATACCATCTATAAAAAAATGGAAAAAAAAGAGGGTGCATCAAGTTTTAGAAGATATTATAAGAATATATTTCTTGGACTAGTAGTATAGATGGGAATAATATTTTTTATTGGTTGAGTTTCCCTATAAAAACTCATATCAATTAGCTCCAAACATAGATTTGTTTGAGGCATTGTATGGAAGAAGGTGTAGAACACCATTCTTTTGGGATAGGTTATAAGATATGTTAGTCTTTGGTCCAAATATGCTTTTGAAAATGGAAGTGAATTTTAAGTTAATAAGGAAAAGGTTGGTTAAATCCATTGATAGACAAAAGAGCTATACTGATCTAAAAATAACATCAAGGCAATTTTCAATGAGAGACAAATTATTTTTTTGTATTAAACCACAAAAAAAATATTGATTAAATTTGGAAAATCAACCAAGTTATCTCCTAGATATTTGGGACCCTTTGAGGTTTTATAAGTTTTCAATATTGTGGCATATAGGATTTCTTTACCACCATCTCTAACAATCATGCATTATGTTTTTCATGTATATTATCTTAAAAAGTATATCACTGATCTTTTTCATGTATTGGATTGGAATAATTTATATTTTCTAGATATTAGGGTTGTCACACTAGAATCAACCATAATAATTAACACTTCCAAACATAGTTTTCATAATAGATAAGTGTCATAATGCAAGGTATATTGAGACAAATATTCTAAAGATAGGGCCACTTGGGTAGTCTATGAAGAGTTTTATAAGTTGTTTCAACATTTTTTATTAGTATTTTGATAGATATTCTATTTATTTTTTGGTAAACACTATTTTATTTTACTTTTATTGAAATAAGTGTCATAAGTTAGATGACCTACTTTAAGAGGAAAGGATGTTACATCTTGATTCTCCTATAGTCTCATTAATCTATTAATTTATGGATTTTGTGGTTAATGATTGATTAAATTATTGTGTTAAGTGGCTAGATTAGTAATATGCTAATTTGTTTACAGTTTTATACTACTTATGATAGTGATTGTTAATTTTTTGTTAATTATTCATATTTTATTCTAGTACTTTATGATCATGATTATTTGATTTTTTCAGTTACATCAGTTTATTATGGAATAGTTTTTAATATCATCTAACTAATGCTTATTGTAGTAAGGTGGATGTAGGATGGAGTTCAACCTCTTGACTATGATTAAGGAAGGGTATCATCAGAGAGGATAGAGCAGATGGATACTGGTAGAGGATTAGAGAACAAAGATGAAACCCCTATCCACACCACTTAGCTAGCAATATGCGTGTATTTGTTAGTTGGTTAATATCTATTGTTTGTAGTATGCATCATATTACTAACATGTTTCCCTGATTAGTAATGTTTAATTTTCATTTATGGATATGTTTTAATCCTTGTGTGAAGTGTTTAGGATGTGATTACATTTTTATAACATTTTCTTGGGTTATAATTTATGTATTTAAATATCATAACTTATGCATTAATACCCATTTATGATCATGATAATGTGCAAAGTCAAGTATTTAAATATGTGGTATAATGGTATCTTATTGAGTTGGTCTTTTCTGGATATCTTATTCTATTTACTTGGAATTGATTTGAAACTCACTATAGATGTAGATGTTGAACACCACAAGGGTCAAATGTGTGGCATGTTTATGTAATGGTAATTAAAAAGTTTGATTTATTAACCAAATGATATATTGATGTTTAAGGAGGTTAATGGGCTAACCTTAGACCATGTTCAATTAAATAAAGGTCATGGTCTAAAATAAAGGGAATGATTTTTTTAAGGTCAAAGGCACTATTTTGAACTATAATGTTAATATGATTATGAAATTTGACATATTACTTAGGGAATCTAGGATTTGAACTATTTTGGGGTTCTAAACATTTTGAATAAATGAGTATTAGATTAGAAAACATGTAATTTTGGAACTACATGTTTTGTCTATGTTTACATTGTCTATTAATGAAATCAATTATTGAGGAGGTTATGGCCAACTACCGCAAAAAATTTGGAAAATAATTATAGAACTAGAGATTCATTATCGAAGACCTAGTTTTGTGGTTGTTGTTTGAGGGTTTGATCATTTATAATGAGAGCAATTAGAGATATATGGACGGTATATGGTTTTAGGGAGAGAGATGGTGGATGAAGAGAGCCTTGAAGAAGGAATAATTTATATTTTCACTACTTGGTCTACTTATTCAAGTAGGGTTTATTGAAATTATAATTCTAGTTATACCATTTTGAAATGATATGTGGAATGCATTGGTTATGTTGTTGATTATTTGAAATGGGTTATTGAATTTTTTATTTGATATTAAAAAAGGATATATGTAGTCAACCATGAATATATGTGTGACCCATCCATAGGGATGAACACATATAAGCCCTACCCATTTATAAATGACTATGTATTCTATTATATCTAGTTATATATAGATGGAATTACGGTTGCATTTTTTCTTAGTAATAAGGAATGCTGGGAGATAGGTTATGATTAGTTGTAGAGTTATTTGTTGATGTTTTGTTTTGCTTGAATTATTTAATAATAATTTACATAGGTTGTATTTGGTATGATATTAACAGGGTTAACTCTAGCTATACCCTAAGGAATTATATACATATATGTATTTTTTTTTCACATCGTTTGATTTTCAAATATGGATTTTAGGTGTGTTAAGGAATTTTTTTGTTTGATTATATTTTTAATCAATCTTGAGTAAATTATAATTTATTTTCAAAATAAAAATAATTATAGGTGGGTCATTATAAATGACCCTGGGGATGGGTTTAACCCATCCAAGGGGGTAGTATAAATGAGCCCAAAATCCTTGCCATCTAATGTTTGTGCATGTTGAGTGGCCAAGAACAAATTATACATAGGGTTTTATGACTATATTTGTTGATTTTTTTTTTTTTTGATAAAATATTTTGGACTATGTATATTTGGGTTTGGTAATGGGTTTATTTGGCCTAGAGGTGCTTAAAAATTATTTATAGATTTTGAACTATTTGGATTATTTGAATTTACTATTAAAATAGTGTGGATAAGAAGAAAGTTGAGTCTTTTTTTATTAACATATACCTCTATGCTTAGATGAGTTAGGTGGTTATGAACTTTTTGGTTTAGTTTGAATATTTACATAATGATTACATGACTATATTTTTGTGAATACAACATGTATACTTGAATTAATATTTGCTTATTATTATAACAATTAGGGCATTGAATTAGATGTGGAAATATTGTGCTAATATGAGTCAATCCTATAACTATTATGAGGTAGTTGTGAGACATTTGGTTTTGTGTTCTTGTTGGATAGTTAAATATGAAAATTTAACCTATGTTTGTGTGTGTATATAGTCTTTATGGAATTAATCCATTGATTTTTTGGTATGTGTGTGTGTACATATATATAGTTGTTTTATAAATTAATTTAAAGTTGTATATTGTCTAATGTTATTATAAGATTGTATACTCTTATTTTTACATATGAGTTTTACCTTGAAATAAACATATGTTTTATGTACTTTGCATAAATACTTGTATCGTGGTATTAGTGTGTGTGTGTGTGTGTGTGTGTGTGTGTGTGTGTGTGTGTGTGTGTGTGTGTGTGAGTGAGTGTGTGTGGGTGTGGAATTAATCCATTGATTTTTTGGTATGTGTGTGTGTGTGTACACATATATATAATTTTTCTATAAATTAATTTGAAGTTTTATATTATCTAATGTTATTATAGGATTGCATACTCTTATTTTTTCATATGAGTTTTACCTAGAATTAAACTTCTATTTTATTTACTTTGAATAAATACTTGTATCGTGGTATTCATGTATGTAGTTATTTCATTATTATTTAATTGAAAATATACAGATGGGGATTTATAACATAGGACTATTCGATACTTAAGAATTTATAAATATTTTATGATATGTTAATATATTGTTATGTGGCTATTGCGAGAAACAAGGAATTTTGTATGTGCATGAATCATATTATATGGATAGTTTTAAACATAGTTGTAAGTTAAATTTATTATTATTGTTATTTATATGTTATGAATAAAATAAGTATTTCATTTAAAATGATATATTCAAATATAGATAGATAATTTATACCATTCAGATGCATGTGATGAAATATATGGTATTAAATGATTTCCTTGCATTTATATGTGTTGTGTCATTTTTATATGAAAATATATTATTTGAATCTTTTGATTTAATTATTATTTATGTATAAATGAATATGGTATTAATGACTCAAGCAATTATGTGAGATAGAAATCACATACTTACTTAGTAACACTAATAGACATATAGGGGATATCCAAATGAGTTGTGTATGTGAATTTGACTAATCTTGAGAATATAGAAAACTATATTAAAACTTTGGCCAAAGTATTGTTTATGGTTTGACAATTGTCAATTAATTAATTTGATTTAGTTTGTATGTTTTTAAAAATATCATGTTAGAACATATTTCTTTATGATATGATGCATGTGATAATTATCTTACATCATATGGGTTCTAGTTGATAATCTTAATTTTCTCATCATCACTATCTATCCATATGTGAAGGGAGGGCCACTCCCTTTTTGGGAGATTGTGTGGGGGATCAATGGTACATGGTTAGTGTGGAAAAGAACTTGTATGGTACTCTCCATTTCCTTCCAGTAGTCAATCAATAGAGGCTTCACTCATAAATGCTTTTGGATATTAATGAGTTAATTTAGACTCATATGTTCTATAAAACATTGTAAAATTGTAATTTGATATTCATATATGTAATATTGTATACTTATACTATTTGATGTTAAATATATAAAAACTATAGATGGATATTTATATATGTATTTGTTATGATATTTAAACCAACAATGGTAGATTTTTTAATTTGGATAATTTAGTAATTTTCTATGTTTTAATTTTGAAAATGAATCAATATTTTTTTATAGTGATCATTAACTAAATTAATCATATGATTAACTTTATTGTTAATAAAATAATTTACATAAACGATTCATTTAGTTAAATATTATTAGTACTTTAAATCAATAAATTTAGTTTGTTATTGAGTTAAACAAAATTAGCCTAATTCTAGTTTAACCATGAGGGGTTGTTACACTAGGTGCCTATGTAAAGTGCCTCGAGGTATTTGGTGGCATAATAATGCATTTTTTTAAAAATTTTACAACACTTCCAATCTCAATAGAGTAACTTAGACATCTAGTGGTTATGATTTTTCAAATAAATCCCCCACTCAACTCACCCAACTAGATATTAATAGATGAATTTATCTTATTTTCCCTCACACAACTAAAGTAAATAGATCCTACTCTTCTCTACCAAGAAAAACTAAAATAAAATGGCTGAAATAACCTTACTAAAACTTGGAAACAAACACCTTATTATATTTATATTATTGGTTCCCTAAATACCTAAGTTAGATGAATTAAACAACTCTTATGATGTGGGGAACCATGAGATTGATGAATTTATCCTACTAGGTAGATTTAGCAATATCTAAAAATCATGGTTGACTCACTATACTAAAGTCACCTTTTTAGTCTCAAAAAAATTGGTTATCCCTCTATTAATAATATGGGGCACCCTTTTCCTTTTATTCATGTATGGTTATTAATTCCTATTTGGTTTCATGATTCTAATGGTTGTAATGGAATAAGACACTTCTTTGGTTAGTGGGGTAGGACTCACCTTTCCTTTTCAGATATATGATCATGGTGACACTTGATTTCAAGGCACCTTGTAGTTGTTAAGTGTTATTTTCATGTCTATTTCATAGCTTTTATTATCCTTTATTGATGATTCACTTTAAGTCTTAATAATTTTAGACTGAGAATCAAGAGAGAAGTTAAATCACACCACACTACATCCATAATCATCTTATTCATATGATTCCTCTACCTAGGGTCATATGTGGTTCATGATTTACTTGAGGTAGATCATCTTCCATTTATTTATAAATAAGTACCACTAAAATGTACCATGTTCTTCATGCTACTTATTCTGATATCTCAAACTTGATCATAGTCCTCCATTAAGTTCAAATGTTGTACACATGGGGAACCTGTGTCAAAGTTCATGGGAGAGACTATTCATTAACACTCATTTTTAACTAGCATGGACCGCTATAGCTATTAATCATTATTTTATTACAAAACACACCTTATTTTCATCATTAAAATCACAGTACCTCTTTTTTGCCCTAGTGTCTGGTCATGTATCCTTATAAGTTTTGGGTGGTTCCTTCCTAGTAAAATTCCTTTTTCTATTCACTAAAGCTCTTACATTAAGAATATAAATCTTAATCATGCTTCATTATTTTTATAGAATTATGAATTACAAAGAATCATTGTAAACACTTAGTATCAAGTCTACATTTAGGAATACTTTGATATGAGTATATGAATTTGCCTGATTATATTAAGTATTTGTCTATCTTGTCCTTATTTTAGGAATGCATAAAATTTACCCTTTCATGCCATTTCACCTTATATCTATCAAATTTATCCAAATATTTCAAATTTTTTATGCCTCCTTTCCTGATCAATTTGATCTATTTTTTCTTTATTTTAATTTAAAATGACTAGACATTCATGTAATTTTATTCCTTTACTTAGTCATTATTCATAAAAATGAGCTTAATTTGATTTATAATTGAGCAAATGAATAAGCATTTACATGGTTTTAATTTTACACTCAGTCACTTTTACATATTTTAGACTTAGTCATTTTATTTCAAATTTCATATTAAAGGTTTAATGACTACTTTCTTATTTCATAGGGTCTCACCACTTGTCACTCACTCACTTAATTGAGAAACTTATTGAATTAATCATTATTTTTAGTCCTTGAGATCTCTTTTAATGAAGATGAGGACATATGGAACAATCCCACATCCTTGCTTCCCCAATCCCTTTAGTAATTCAAAGTGGGCCTCCAACCTCCTAGATGCATAATATCATGCCATCTAGTCTAATCTCACTTCATTATAGCCTGGGAATCTCTATATACTTCTAATTAATATATGATCCCATATATGTTTAGGATATTATTGTGTGGCACAATATTATTACCCCTACTCCTTGTGGGAGTATGTATGTTTCAAAACTTTGGCTGAGGCTCTGGGTAAAAAGGATCATGATTGGTGTCAAGATCTCATCACATTAAAAACATATAATTAGGAATCCTAGGTGGGTAGTCAAGTATATCATGGATGATTAAATGATTATCATGTCGCATGACTTACCAATTGGATGACATGCGGGTATCCATGATAGATTTCATGAGCTTAAATTTGATGGTCATTTTGCCCAACAAGACCATCAAAAAATTAATATGGTCTTTCATTGAACTAAAGTATTTAAATATTTCTAAGTAATTTGATTTTGGGTCTAATTATCATATAATTATATTAAAATTTATTATGTTTTTACTATTAGATCTTTAGAATTAGTAATTTTATCTTTAAAATGGACTACATTATCTAATTTTTTGGTAAAACCCCAAATTTGAATTGTTAATTTTATGATTTTTTCCGTCTTTCCCTTTAGACTTATATACCTAGTAATTTTTAGTTTAAATTAATGAATTTGAATTATAACAACTAATTTACATATTTAAAAACTAATACCTAGTTCCTTTGTTGTAAGTTTAGATTTACTGATAAGTTGCCACTTAATCAATATCTCAGGTCTCCACTTATCTAGAACACTTTGGACAAATGGATAGCCCATATATACTCCTAGTCCATAGGATGACAACACATGGCATAATCCCATTTACTTGGGCTCCTAGGATGGTTAATAAAAGGTTAAAAGATGGTAGATGCTTTGGGTGAACGTGATGCTACCATGTGGAAACATTGCACTTCTCCATGCCCCCAGTTCAAACAATATCAATATGATAGAGATTATATAAATTGAGATTATAATATGAGGCCACATTAAAACATCTTAGGGTTTTAGGGAAGTTAAGACACATTAAACATAAAGGAATTGCAGATTTATTGGTGAGTGGGATCTTACCACCTATCAAGATCTCATTTCACCATATATAAATAAAATTTAAAACCCTAAGACCTTGAGCCAAGCTATGAGTTAGTATAAAAATTCCATATATTAAGACCCCAATATATTAAGGACATGCATTTTTTGAGTAGTTAAAATTATACATGTGGAGTGACATTTCCAAGGCTGATATATGGGCCTCCATAAAAATAACTAGATCCTAAATTTAATGGTTGTATTAATTTTCTAATATTTAAATAACTAAAAATTATACTATTAATCTAATTATATCTAAATAATCAAATGGTATCTTATCTTCTAGTTTCAAGGACTATGCGACCTAGTTTCCTAGGTAAGTTAAATAGTGGGTTTGACTAGGTGATGGCATGCATGTTAAGACAAAATAGTATTTAAACTATAAAAGGATAAATGAATTCCATAATCATGCATGATCATAACAATGTAAGGCATGGGAAACTTATAATTCCTATAGATTTCCATGAGTCTTGGTCACCCAAATTTAATTCAAAGAGCATAAATTTTTTTTTTGTCTTGATCCAACTTTACTACCTCTATACAGGACATGGTCTAAGGAATATCCCAATGATATTTACTTTATGGTGTGGTTTTGATATTAATTTAATCATAATTGTGCATAATTCAATTTTGATTTGGCCTCAAGTGGGAATGCTTGTAATCACCCTATAGTGGGCTGATCAATGTTTTTATAGGTTTGCATTACCTATAAATGACTATTTTTTAATTTTAATAGGGGCTGTTCCATTTTTAACTAGAGTTATTGTAGAGAGATATGTCATTTTCAATCCCTATATTTCCTTATTTCTTAGTTTAGTTTTTCCCTTTTGCATGAGTTGAGGCTAATTTGAAGACCTTTCTATAACTCATCTAAATGTTGATGAATCTTATATTTGTGTTTCATTAATCATATTTTATATGAAATATTTTTGAGTAATATTCATTATATGTGCATTTATATGGTGACTTTATTTACCTCTTATACATAGATACTTAGTCTTCTAACTCATACACCATCTCTACTTTCTGGTCATGCTATATTGGCCAAACATAGACTAGTTTTTCAAAATATTTATCTTCATAATTGTTATCCTTATTATAAATTGAGATCAAATTTTATTTATCCCTAAACTCTCTCTCTTTTATCATTTTTTCTGCCCTTTTTTAGATGAGGTATTCTAGTTTCATAATTATAATTTGTGCTTGTGTGTGTATCTTGATTGCATGTTCTTTCATGAACTTATAATTACTGATGAATTATTAGATATTTTATACCAATGGAAAGTGCTCATCAGTTTTGAGTTCATTGATAAATATGAATGAGTTAGTTCTTCTAGGCACAAGAGAGACCAAGGTTTATTTAATAAGTATTAATATGTAATACAAATTGGCCCCTTATATGAAATAACTTGCATTACTTGATAGAGTTATGTAGTTCACTATAACCTAATAGACAAATACCTTAGGGAAATCATTATTGAGCATGTTTCTTTTCAAGAGAGGTGAAAGGGAATATGGAAAATCCTCACTAATTGATCCTTTACTCTCCTTATTTTCCTCCTAGATTTGGTGTGTTGTGCCAAATGGACCACTAACTATCATGTCATGTGGTTAAGACATCTATCGATGCTCTATATGCTTTGAGTTATACCTAAAACCTGTTTTCCCTTCCATAGGATGACTATAACTCATTATGTAGAGCCTATATGAAATTCATGGTCTCATGCATCAAATTCATCTATCATGAACTACTAGAGGGATCAGTCATGGGTTGCATAGGACATGGATGGTTGATTATGGGATGCATTTTAATTTATGTGAGGTTTATACATGTCATGATCTATATTATACACTTATCTTTATTCTTTCACCTAGAAGTATAACAACTAACATTGTGGGCACAACGTATCATCCCATCTAACTTTCTTGGATTATTTTGGCTTATAATCTTGGCATAAATATTAGTTCATTCCTCTACCTTATGTTCCATTCTATATTAGGCAAAAATGGGATATGTAATTAATACACACTAAAAATCATCTAGTTTTCCACACCTAAAGTAGGATCAAGGTGTAAACCATCATCATCCATGCCCTCTTGTATGGATAGTGTTTCTTATTTTTTACTATTTTATGGTATATGGTGATGCACTTCTATTTTATTATTCATAAGGGTACCCACCATCATCATAACTCATTAAGAAGTTTCCATTATTTTACATCTAGATGCATGAGAACCTAGTCACATCATGTCCATGCTCTTTATAGTCATCACAACATAACATGTTTTTTTCTTATCATAAATATTTTGAAGCATTTATTTGATCATTTCAATCTATGATTCCAAGCCTTAGTTAGCCTATGTGTCCATATTGCCAACAACTTTAGATTTGAGTGTAGTATCTAATGTTTCTCTAGGTTTAGTGAACATTTTAATGGAGAGGGAATTCCAAATTGACATAAAACATATACCAATAAACCATTTCTCATGTTTTAATAGGTGGAAATTATATGGGATATTAGAGACCAAGCTTTGAAATTGAGTGTTATAGGCACATATGTTCTTCATAATCTCTTGTCTAATGTTTTTAAATGCTTAAATGTTTTATTTTTTAAATTATAGAGTGTAAAATTCCATTATAAAATGGGTCTTGAGTAAATTATATTCCATAATTTCATGTGTTAGGTCTATCTTTTAGTGCCGTGCATAGTCTCATATAGTGGCATCAAATTGATGCACCTTATGATCTGGATAGGTGATCTTTCTAGCTCACTATATGAGTTCACATTTATGCACATGTATTGTGAAAATTTAAAATATAAAATATCTAAGAATACTCAAATACATGTAATAGTAAATATGTTATGTAGGCATAAGCACAATTGGTGTTTGGGTGACCTACTAAATTGTCATAATTAGAGCTTATGCTAAAGGGTTGTTTCCCTAAGGGGCACTCATATATCAAACTAACCTATAGATTAAAAATAAAATCAAATTATTGATATATTTTATCCCATACCAATAATCCTTGGTTAATTTAGTTCTTGTACTAGTGTGATTGTTACTAGTCTTTATAGTGGATTATGAAACACTTGTTTGAGAAAAGTTCTTTATCTCACTTGGTTAGCAAATCATCCCAATTCCTCTACACTCAATGGGTTTCATAATTATTCATCAAATTAATATAATTATAAAATATAATCATAATTATATAATTTAGGTAATGGTATATCATGTACTTCTCTAATAGCCTATTTCCATATATCTTGTCTTGCAAGCACTTAAATTCCATCATCCAAATTATGACCCAACTCCATTGTGTGTCTATCTTATTCCATGGAGTGTATTTACCTTACGTAAAAGTCAAAATAATTTCATTCCCATCCTTTTTGGGTCCTTCCATAATTTCTTAAGTTTAGGGTCTTGCTCAATCATCACCATCCAGCAAGTCTCATTACATTGGCACTTCCTGAGTTCTTGATCATCTAGTATCTCCATACTAAATCTTGACTCACCTATTATTTTTTTATCATTTCCCATCCTCATTACCATTTTAATAGATCACACATGTAAATATCTTAACTATCCATTACAAAATTTATCTCATACTTTTCACTTCTTATCAATGCCACCAAATTTAACTTGTTCTGATAATAGACCCAAAAATGTTGCACATAGCAGTTCACTTAAGCTCTGAAACACTTCTAGAATTAATTCCTACATTGGCATATCATGAAAGTAGGATATTATTACATGTTCACCCAAGGAATAAAGAGAGGGGATATTGGGTAGTTTAATTTCAGTTTCATGCAATTGAAATCATGTAGGATGAGGAGAATGGAAAATTTAACTAAGCACATAATCAATAGCACCACTATACATTCATTTATTATATTGAATAATATTCCATTTATAAAAATAATACAAGAATATAAAAAATAATAATATTACATTCAACACTTTAGGTGCCCCTAAACATTACAAATTATTCCCATATCTACCCACCACTATTCTTTTTTTTATTAAAGTCTAGTGGTAGTTATGTTGGCAACCCTCTAAACTAGCCATCATGTGTGTTTCCCTCTTTGATATCCATTATTTATTTTACCACCCTCCTAAATTCTAAGGTTTACATTATTATCTTCCTTTAAGGATTATTTATTGGTAGGATAGCTCAATTACCACTACAATAATTATTTGTTTGCAACCTTTCCTTTATTTGAATTCCATCTTAGACTGAGGCCATCTACCTCACCATCCACTATCATTTATTTATAACTCATTTTAATGATATTTCATCATCTTAAACTCATTCCACTTTCCCTTGTAATTCCCATTGTGGTTCTTTGTTCAACATGGCTTCTTGTCTAGATTTAAACATTTTTTCATGTTGTGCAAATTGTCATGGTTCTAGAGATCTTCATTTATATCTCCATCATATTGTTTTATCTATATATTTTTGTTATGGTTTTTGTATTTCACATGAAACTTATTAGTTATATATGTTGATGTCACCTATTGTGCATTTGTGATTGTTAATATTAGACATAGATAATTTTGGTGGTCAACAATAATCTTTAGGCATTGATCTTCATATTTTCACTATTGCACACCAATATCCTTCATAATACATAACAAAATTTCACACTAGAAATCACAAAAATTTAACCTCAACTCTCTATGTGGAATAAATAAAATACCCTCAAATGAACTAGTGAAAATATTTTTAAATTGATCCAAAATGACCCAAAATGCAAGCACCATTAGAGTCTGAAAATTAAATTACAAAGGACTAGCACATGCATAAAGGTGATGTAAAAAAACACAAATAATCTTTCACACATCACATGGATTTTTTAAAGTACAAAAATACAATTATTTTCATATAATTATTATACTAATTATTTTGGTTAATGTAAGATTAAAATTAAACTCAATTTTTTTTGTATCATATGACCCATATACTAAAAGAAATATGAAGCTCCTACTCATGCACCTTATAAGAGATCTATTAATAGGTTTCCTTATTTTTTGAATTTTTATGAATATATTCATGTTGCATATTAAATTCCTTGGCCTTTGAATTTTAATATATATTATTTATCTTATCTCTACTTACTAACTTTGTAATCAATCATCCTTTTGACTTATGCACACGTGTTCTTTGTCATTTGCACTCTCAAATCAATCTATTTGAAATATATTCTTGTTTTTTCACTACTATGTCATTCATGATATGAGTAAAAATATATTAATTTTAAATAGGTGATATTTATATTTATTAAGGTAACTCTATCTCATATGCATTTATCATAAAATTTTATAGCACTTTACATGGCCCAATTTTATTCCATCTTAACTTGTCATAAGTTCCATTTGAAAATATTTCATTTCTCAAGTTTTTTAATTATAAATATTGTTGAGGTATATTCCTAATGTTTTTATTAATGAATTTATGTTGTCATTGATGTCAATGTTAAGTTGAATGTCCTTCATGTCAAAAGTCAGAATTGATGCCATGATTGGTAAAATGGTGTGTAACAAAGAGTTTTTGTCTCTATGATGAGATAAAATTTGAATTCAACCTATTATTATTTTTATGGTTTGATGAAATTACAATATCATGTTCAATATATAAGGGAAACATCTTGATTAAGCTTTAAGTATTAAGGAGCATACAAGGTAATCACATGGGTCAATAAGTCCTTCTATTCTATATGAGGTCTTGGTTCAAAGTTGTAATGTTAAAAAGCTCATAAATTCTATTGATAATTGAATTATATTCAAAAAATCATGTTTAAAGAATGAGATCATTGAGAACTAATTTATTTATGTCTAAATTCTGAGAACTAGGTATCTTAAGTAGTTTAGTCTAGCTCTATGAAGAAGATGTCTGCATGAAGAATGGTAAATATTTATGTTGTGGGTCATTATAGACATGATTAAGTGTTATAAGTTTCTTAAACATGGGTAAGATTCAAATAAGTCTTCATATGAGTTCAAAAGGTCAAGTTTGAAACTTAGCTCTTACATCAAGCTTGGTGTCTTAATGAGATAATCTATATGAGACTTTTGTAGGGAAGGTTGGTAGTTTTAGATCATTTTATTATGTATTAAGACATGAGGTTAGAGTTTTTAATATAGTTAAAGAGGTTTTAAGTCACGATCATAGTCTAAGTATGACTAGTAGTATAAGGTCTCATATGTAAAGTGACCTATAGTGACCTAATGAGGGGTCAATATCATTTATAAAGGTGAATAGCTCTTAAAATAATTTAAAATGGTATGATATGTCATTTTATGTTTGTGAATTTTTTTTAAGTTAATACTTGAAGGAGAAAGCATGAAAACCTATGATAAGGTTCCATGTGTGCACATAATGGGGTGTTATAGACCCGAGAAGAAGTTTCTCATGCTCATTGGCACATGAAAACTTTGCATGAGATCCTAATAACTTAATTAAATTTGGGTAAGGTCCATATATTTAATTACATATCATTTGTTTTGGATATGAGGGGAAATCCTTTATGAATGATTGCTAAGAAGTGAAACCAATCAAAACCCTCTCAAAATCCTTATAATGACCCGATAAGAAAGATATAATTGGTTATGGATAAAAATTATATTTTTGACCTAGTTTTATGTTTTTAATATGTAAAGGAATATTCAAGGTTTCATAAAGTGGTTTTGTTTTGTCTTGACAATGAGTAGAAACTACATGAAAACCCTTATTTTAAGGGTTTTTAATGCTACAGGTAGGGTTGACTAGGTCAAAGCATGAAAATGGATGGAGGATGATGTGAAATACTTATGGTTTATTCCCATGAGAGTTTTTAGTCAGGTTTTTGACCAAAAATGTGCTAAAATAGTCATGAAATTTAGCGTATCGCTAAACTAGCCTAATGAGTAGATCATTAAAAAAAATAGGCAAGGATGAGAATGAGATTAGGGATTGGATTAAGAGGATTAGGGATGGATAATAAGGCATGGGTTAATTATTAAATACATATAAATAATATCCCATTGGTTTATAATTTTTTATTATGACTATACTCAATAAAAACTTGTCATCAAACTAGTATATCTAACACAGTGAAGCCTGTGTAGAGTGAAGTAGTGAGATTGGTATGTAAGACCAATATTGACTTTTGATCATGAAATATTTATTATAATATATTATATTTGGATTATAAATATTCACACAAAACCATTTTAAGATCACATAATTGTTCCCATGGATGTTCTAAGAGTTAATTTGCTTGACTATGTTTTTAGTACTACAAGCAGTTTTATGTGTGTATGTAAAAAGGATGTTCTTGAGTCATTCTACACTAATTTAAAGGAACAAAATATATTTAATGTGTTATAAATATATCATAATATAATTATAAGGTGTTTTTATTCATTATAATTCCTTTTTTAAGCTTGTAAATTCAAATGATTTTGATTGTGTGTTGATAGTGTTTGGTGTTTCTAAGTAAGCCAACTACATGAGTGTTTATGAGGCCTTTTGGCCTATGTGATGAATACCAAATAATTTTTAGAAGTATTTTAAGTCACAAAAATTATATATATATATATATATATATATATATATATATATATATATATATCATAATATAATTATAAGGTGTTTTTATTCATTATAATTCCTTTTTTAAGCTTGTAAATTCAAATGATTTTGATTGTGTGTTGATAGTGTTTGGTGTTTCTAAGTAAGCCAACTACATGAGTGTTTATGAGGCCTTTTGGCCTATGTGGTGAATACCAAAGAATTTCTAGAATTATTTTAAGTCACAAAAATTATATATATATATATATATATATATATATATATATATATATATGATTTTATTCATGGGTTATGTGTAAAATTTGTGTATATGTTTCAAATTTTTAAGACATACTTTCAAGGAGTGAGAAGGCCTAAAGGCAAGTATACCTAATTAGATGGTTTAAGGTGTGAAATGGGAAAAATGGATCTGGGGACCAAAGGTGAACTTATCAGGGGTCTATTAGAGGTATTTATGATTTTTTTCATCTTTTGGTTAATAAAATAAGTGTTTCTAAGGGTCATATTGGTAATGTGTAGACACGATAGACCTAATTGCATTAGGTCTCCATTAGGACTAATGGTGGATTTGGTCCTTATGGACCATGGCCGACTTATGTATTATTTTTTTCACTTATGAAATATGTGTATTGATATATTTCAAGCATAATCCAAGTATGTTGATGTCCTTGGCCAACCAAGATAGGTATGAGAAAGAATCAAGCATAAATTAAAGGCCTAATAAGCTTATTTTGACTAGTTAGAGAATTGAGCTATTAATTGAAGGATATAGTTCTTGGAGAATAGGTTAAGGGATTGAATATAATAAAAAATGTGAGATAAAAATTCCATGAGTATCTAACTATTTTTATACAGGTTTTAAGTAAGGTAATTTGACCCAATTCTACCAAAGAGAGGGGTAATTGAGTGAGAAGGCCGAAGAGGTTATTTGAGTGAGATTCAAGTGTAAAGAGTGAAAAATAAGGTTATAATATACATTTGAGTTATATAAAAGTGTCCTAAGGTGATTTATATATTAGAGGTGACTTTTTTGTGCTAAGTTATTGAGGGGGTTGGAGCTTCCTTTCAAGATAGAGCTTGTAGAAGACTAGTTAAGTGGGTGTTTCTCTAGATAAGGGTTGGAGCTCCTTGTGAAGTTGGTGCTTCAATAAACTTTGGATATTGAAATTATAGTACTATATTCCATGTACATGTTTTAGTGGTTTTTATTCTCCAAGAGGGTTTCCCACATATCTCTTGTGTTCTCTTGTGATATGCTTGTGTAGTTTTTTATTTATGCATTGATGATTATGTGAATGAATGCTAAATAGAATTAAATAGTTATTGTTAAGCAACTATTTCACCCCCTAGTAGCTACTTCTAACAAATATCACACCTAATATTCCAATTATTTATTTTTGATATATGTGCATTATTTTTATTATGTACTTATTATCTCCAATTATTTTCACACTCACTAATGTAATTCACACATACACTTAGTAAAATATTATGATTTAATAGTTTTAATTTGATCATATATTATGTTAAATAATTATGCAACACATTTTTCACATGCCCCATTTTATTTTTTAAATGGTGTCCTTCTATTACTCTTAGTAACTAGATTAGTATAAGAAAAATCAGTTTGGGCCATAATTATTTCCCATGCTCCTTGCTTTCCTTCAATAAAACATCCTGATAGAGGTACCAAATTTATATTAACTACCTTTGTCTATGCATCCATATAAGTATGATATGATAAACTAAATTATATCTTAGTGTTCCTCTTATTCCATAATTTCCTCCAAAAATGTCCAATAAATTTCACATCCATGTCTAATACTATTTTTTTTTATAATCCATGAAACCACAAAACTTCCATGATAATAAAATATCAATTATTTTCTCATCCATAATATTTTTAAAAGAAAATAATTTTTTCATCTTAAAAAATATATCCAAAATAAAAAATATGGAATCATGTCGTATCTATGTTTTAGAATCTCTCAAATGAAATCCATAATAATATCATCCCATGGTCTCTCTAGAAATTGAAATGGTTAATATGTTATGACCTTAACCCATAGTGTGTCTAGAGATATGTGTAGCTGACTTATGGCTTACATACCTTTATATTATCTTATTGTATTTCTCTATGTTCTTAATATGGTTAGCCTGTGTAATAACCATGGTTAATTAGAGTATATATCGGAGGTAGTGATTAGTATTTTAGCATGATATTGTGAATTATGTTCTTATTGCATTATTCTGGAGGTTTCCCCCATAAAGTTTATCAGTCATAATATAAAAATATTCTACTCTTTCACCAATTTTTGTTATGGATATACTTATTTTATTATTAATTAATGATATATTATTCTATTATTTCAAATCATATATGTAATTTCATTATATGTGGTATCATAACTTTGATTTGGGAAAGTTTCTATAGCATAGTTTTTTTTTTTGAATCTAGCATCTGAGCACTATAAGGTAAAAAAAAACATAACTTGTGATCTAAGAAGAATTGGTTTTTTTGGTCACTGTAGTTTTGTTCATGGATAGTTTTACATAAAGGAAAAAAAATATGGAATTTTTTTACCTTGTGAAAATTAAAAATCATTGGATTGGTATTTGTGAGACAATTATAAAGGTATATTTTATCAATACACTTGTTTGGTCCAAAAATTTTCACCCTTGATCATATTAATAGTCATTGGATTAATATTTGTTAGGTAATTATAATGGTATCATCAATTGACACACTTTTATTAGGTTTGTAACCCTCCTAAGATTTGTGTATCGCTAAGCCTAAAATTCATGAATGTAGGAAAGGGAAAGAAATGCCTAAAACTTGTCACAAGGATGACATGGAATCAAAACCTTGTGATCTCAGTATTTTAGATGTATTTCAACAACTTAAGTTAAATTTGAATATCATGGTGAATAAATATCATCTCATTATGGTTAAATGGGTCCTCAAAAGGTTGAGAGGGGAATTGAATAGCTGACAATATTAATTATAACAAATAGCTATGAAATTGACCAAATTTTTATCATATCCATTGAAAAATAACCCTCCACCACTCTGGGTTGGTTCTCCACTTCCAAATAATCACAATGCCAATCTTGGTTTGAATCCATTTTGTTCAAAAGTGATCTATGAAAGTTTTATGGTAATGATCCAATTGCATGGATTACTCAAATTTAAAATTTATTTGATAAACATCAGACTCCCTAATCATAAAACATGGTCATGACCTTTCTATATCTAGAACTTGAGTATTTTATTTGGTATCACTAGTTATGTGTTAAAAATAAAAATAAGGGTGTTCTAGTTTTATGGTCAGTATTTTCTTAGGAGTTACAACTCCACTATTACAATAATGTAAATAAAAACTAATTTAGCCAACTAGCCAAGTTGTACCAAACTGAGACTATAAAGGATTACATTCATCAATTTCATAATCTCTCCTTATGTGTGGAAGACATCACTAAGGAAAATATGATTGACCTAATTTTGTATGGCCTTAAATATAACATCCAATTAGAGGTTTACATGTATCATCCTATTAATGTATGTGAATCCATACTAAGGGCATGCATGGTTGAGGAAAAAGAGTTGATCAAACAAATACCTTTCACTAATGTGGATGAACACACCTTCCCAACACTATCATTTCCATAGCCTACCTAATTAACACCTCAAAAAAATGAAGAAAAATATGTAAAAGGTTTATGTTTTGGATGAGATATCAAATGGAGAAAATAACATCAATGTGATGAAAATAAGCTATTTTAAATTAAAGGTACCAATGACAAGGAAGAAAATGATCAAGATTCAGGGGTAGTTTTGTAAGAACTAGAGGATGGATCTAAAAATTCTTAATCTACAATTTCTTATCATGCAACTTTAGGAATTAGTACTCATAAAACTCTTAAGGTTGTGATTTTTTTAAAGAAACATAGGGTGACTATGTTAATTGACTCTGGGAGTAACATAACTTCATCAATAGTAAGTTGGCTACTCATTTGAACTATTTCATTTACCCACCTATGGAATTTTAGGTCATAATTGAAAATGGTGGTATTATCAACTATTATATAAAATTACATAACATTAATCTTTCAATGGGAGACTAATTTTTAGACTCCCTTATGTTTTATATTCCCATGGGATGAGCTGACATTGTTTTAGGAGTGTAGTGGCTCAACACTTTGGGTACTATTGAGATGAATTTCCAAGAACTATTAATGAGGTTCCATTCAGAAGGAATGACCTTTAAAGTACATGGATTATCGGATAAATATCCATAACTAGTTATTTCCCATTAAATGATGAATATTCTCATAAAAGGTGTTGAGGGATTTTTTGAACCTTTATTTTCCATACAAGTTAACCAACCAAGGAGTTTACGCATCCTGATTTGAAAAGGGTGTTGGATAACCATTATGTTGTTTTTGGTGACATGACAAAAAGACTTCCTCCAAGCCTTGCATATGATCATGTCATCATGGTCATTTTTAGAAGTACACCACCCAACATCATAGTGCATCTAGGGATATGTGTGGCTAACTTATGGCTTACATACCCACATATTATCTTATTACATTTATATATATTCTTAACATGATCAACCTATGGAATAACCATGGGTAAGTATTATATATATATATATATATATATATATAATAAGTATTGGTTAGTCATTTAGCATGATATTATGATTTATTTTCTTATTGCATTTTTGTGGAGGTTTCACCCTCTAAGTGGCTCAGTCTGTAGACACCGAAATTGTGTCGACTCCCCTTGGTCCCTTGCACACTTTATTAATTTAAAATAAATTACTTATTTTAAATTAATGACATCACCCTAAACACCTCACCTTGGATACCTCAACCTTAGACCATTTATCACCCTATGACTAAGTCCTCTAAATAATAATTACCTAAGACCTATTCCAACTCTCTCACTAACTCTCACACATATTAAACCCACCTTTGGACCGTTCACTAATGACAACTGAACTTGGCAGATGGAGGAATGGGCAAAAGGTTAAAAATAGCCTTTTTCCCATTTTTTAGCCACTGACGTTGGTCAACAATCAGCTGACGCTGGTGGGATCACCAACATCGGTTACTTAAAACTAAATTCTAACCTCGACTGTAGGCCCCAACAAATTTTTTTTGAATTCTCTTTCTCCTCAACTTTTTGCATATCAAAGGCAGGCTTTGGGATAAGGCATCAGCATTATATCATCACTCTCTAGGCTAAGAAACTCTATATAATTCACTCCAGACATTGGATTAGAAGGTTGTACTAAGTCTCCTACATCAGCCGCATAGGGACAAGCATCCTGACACTCTTGGTTCTCCATCCAAACAGAGCTAAGTATTCTTCTATTTCATTTTATTATTTTAGAAGGCATTGGTAATTAGTTTCCATTGAATATTCTTGAGTACTGTTGATAGACAACCTGACTTTCTTCCCAGAGAGGCTGAAAATCCTTCCTCTCATTCTTATTCTCTTTCCACCCCTATCCTCTACCTGGGCCCTTTCCCAGACCATATTCACTGTCCTGTAATCCTGCACAAACTATTAAACTCCTGCAGACCTCCCAGACTCCTCTATCGACCAAAGACATCAACCAAAAATTTATCCAAGGCCCATTTCCCCTATCGACATTGGTAATATAACCGATGTCAGTAACTTTACCAATCGATGCTGGCAGGACTACCGACGTCGGTGACTGTGGAAGACTGATTGCAGAGAACATGTATGCATTATCTTTGTTTCTCTTTCTTAGTCTTTCACCATTTCTTTTATGCAACACTCTTTTTCATAAATAGTAGACTGTCATCCCTTAAGGAAGTTTTTATGCTTTTGGGACCAAGCATAACGCTTGGTAGTCCACCATATATCTCTCTATATTTTTTTGTTGTTTTAGTCTTCTTATCTACAGGTGTCATCCTCCACAGCCAAAGAGGAGTTCCTACAATGTCTGGATAATGGTGCACCACTTAATCCAGGTATCATCTAACCCCTGACCATTTAACTTTAGTTTCTTCTTTCTTCTAAATGTAAAAGCAAAAAAAATGAGTAGAAACATTCTGGCACGCCCAGTGCGACCCTAGAGTTTTCCTTGGGTTCATTTCTTCGAAAAGGCAAACTTTCTTATAGGTGCATTAGAAAATTTTCTCTTCCTGCATCCTTCTTCTATCTCTTTATCTTTGAAATAAATCATAAGCACAAGTTAAAAAGAACTTTTTTTTCTTCTTGTCAATCTTTCCTTGCATCTTGGAGTAGTGAAATTTATACTCTTAACCTCTTCTCAATTGTTTGCATCCAAACAAAAAATTTCAATTTTGGGTTAAAAATCTATTGCATTTCATTCATGCTTGAATGCATATTTAGCCCTCTCACTTAGTAATTAAAAAGCATTATGAATAAATCGTAGTGCACATATGTTACACAACCTGACCACAAACACAATCAAACACCTAAACATACTTGAGATAAGGCTCGTCTAGGATTTCATCACCTAGCAGATACCTTACCCTTCCTAGTGATCCTACTTGGACTTCACTACCAAGGGGAGGACCCACTCTGTTCTTTGGCAAAGTATAAACTATAGAAAAATTATATATTGGCTAAGCACCCCAGCTCGGCACTGGGTTCGTGAAGTGAAGGGAGCAAGCCCCTAGCACTAGGCCACGTACGGAACCTAACACAAATTTTGAGCACCAAAACATAACCTGAAACCAACCATAGACTTCCTCTTTAGGACCCGTTCTAAAAGCCCAATTCCCAAACATACTCTTCTAAGGCATAAGCCACCATGACTCTAAAATTTATCCTTAGGAATTTAACATTTAGAGGTTGCTTGCCATCATCTATTTTTCTGATTGTATCTGATTTTTTGAGCTAGTGGGGTCACATTTTGAGATCTAAAAACAACTCAAAATTTCTCTCTCTCAAAAATATCAATTTTTTGTATTTTTGGAAATACACAAACACTGACATCAGCTTTTCCACGGACGTCAGCAACTCATCTCACCGACATCGATTATACCACTGATATCAGTTATTTAACTGACGTCAATCACTGTCAAAAATATTTCTTTGAAAACAGCAAGTTTAAAACCTAACTTTTTGGATATCAAACACACATTCTATAATTTTGAGATTGGAATATATAGTTGTAGAACCTAGACAAATTTTGCCTTTAATGGTTTTGACACGTAGTCAAGCTAAAACTCTTGTTGATCATGCAAGGCACCAACCACTTCCACCTTCACCTTTCATAACAAGTCCTCTAATGGAGTATCCTTTAGACACTGAGCATACTCCAACCTCGAACCAACCACCTATTATTCCCATAGGGGATCAAGACTTCAAGAGATTCCTTGATCTCAATGTCAAGGCTCTCTAACACTACCTCGTGAGAAGCCAAACATGAGATCCTTCAGGTAACCCTATTCTTGGGATGCCAACTTCTTTAGTTGAAATGGAAAATATATCCATAGCCTCTGTTACTCAACCCATGGTTACTCTGGCCATTGCCTCAACCATTAACCCAACTATGGCCAATGTTCAAGATTTGGCCTCCCCTTCTATTTATGGACCTACCTCCATTGGGGTTTTCGTACCCCCTCAGCCACAAACAATTCAAACAATTTCAACACTGTTTCAAAACTTGCTAGTTTCTATCCCACCCACTCTTGCACCCATAAATACAAGAGTAACTACCTATCCTCTAACTAGTGTTGCCACCATCCAGCCTACTTTGGTGGCACCTAGTCAATTTTAGCCCCCAACTCCATGGCACAAATCCCCTTAACCTCAACATCAATCCCCATAACAAACTATCAATATGTTGCACCTATACAAATGCAACCTAGCATGTCATATGCCCCTCCCAACATCTTCCAGGTACCCTACAATCTAGGGGGAGCCCCTCCTACCAATCCATCAGCCGATCTAATCAATATGCTGATGGATAAGATGTCCAACCTTGAGACATCTATTTCATGTTCAAAGAATGTTCTTTCATATGAACAAATCTTTAATGAACCTATCCATCCTTCAGTCCCAATTCGACCATATCCTAGCCAGTGGGAACTCTTAAAATTTACTCTTTTTCAGAGTAAAGAGGACCCACAACAATATCTATGAGCATTTAGACATGATTTCTACCTTATAGCACATGATGATGCATTATTACTTTGCACATTCCCGTGTCACTTTCTAGTGCCACCCTTGATTGGTATAGTTCTATTACCAGTCACTCTCTTTTTACCTTCACTCAACTCACTCAATTATTCCTTGACCACTTTTCAATCAACATCACCAAGAAGGTCTCCATCACAGACCTATATTCTATTAGACAATTCGATGATGAATCAATATCTAATTTCGTTGCTCGATGGAGAAGTTTAATCAACCAACTCTCCTTTTCTTTACCTCAACCTGAGCTCATTGAGCTCTTTTCACAAGCATGTGCCAAACACATCTCATCTACTTTTTGGGCCTAAACATTCCACACATTTGATGAAGCTTTCACCATGGCTAGGAAGCTTAAACTCCGTGTTGTCGAAGAAAATAAAGTCAAACTGTGTAGTAAAAATACTAATGCAAAATCAAATGACCCTTCATCCAAATCTTCTTCTTCCAATTCCAAGTCCAAGGGATCAGCAAATGCTGTGGTACTTAGATTATCATCATCTACCATAGCTAACCAATTCGAACCCTCCACATCACAAAGCATTACACGACAATTCCAATAATGATACATACATCGTCAATATACTCCAATAGGAGAATCATACACTTCTGTGTTGGATAAACTAGTAAAGCAGGGAGTCCTTAACCTCCCTCAAATTTGACCACCACCTCAATTTGATCCCTTGCAATCCATCCCAGCATGGTATAGGGAGAATGACTTCTGTAATTATCATCGTGTCAAAGGTCATGACACAGACAATTGTAAAACTCTCAAGAATATTATTCAATATATGTTAGACAAGGGGGATCTTCTCTTGGATAACCCAAACACACTGCCTAACCAAAACATAGACATCTTTAGACAACCATTCCCTAACCATCCCCCTAGCTAAAACAACGTAAAGACCATGGTTGATGACTCCCAAGAGCGTAATATAGGCACGATCAACATGGTTTCTCCTTTTATACCTAACCAACCTCTTCCACATTTTGAAGAGGATAACCAACCTATTTCTCCTCCATGAGTAGAAGAACCTTCTTCTCTTATTAGTCCTCCATCCACACCCCTCTCACACATAGAATAATCTGCATTGACCTCTCTTCTATTGGAGGATGCCTTGACAATACCAATGCCACTAGCCCCACCCTCATCCTTCCTATTACCTATGGAGGATCATACTTTTCCTACTCTTTGACCACAAGTAGAAGGTATGATCATCGCTACCCTCTATCCTCTTGAGGAGTCACATTATCCAATTCCTTCTCCACTAAGAGAAGAAATTGTCTCTTCACCTACTTCGACTGAAGACGATCCAGTAATGACTCTCTCACGCCTTTAGCCCAAAATTGCTGCATCTAACATGTTTCCTGTCTCACAACCATCCACATCTTCTAAAATACTAATCATAAAGCCTCATGAAACATCTTCTAAACCATTCTCTCAATTGGTTGAGAACTTAGGATTTATCCATTCGAGGAACTTAGGACATGAGGCATTGTGGGAGTGACTTAAAGCTCCTTATCTTACACATCCCACTCCATCTCGTACTATCGACCCTTCTATAGCAAATTATCCTAAAGTTTCCAACAAAGATTAGGCTTCTACTCCCAAAACCTCTGAAGCTCAACTGTCCACATCTGAACCTCAACCCTCATAAGTGACTACCATACCAAAACAGGTTAAATCTCTTGGTGTTCACCCTATATCGAACCTCACTCACCCAAAAGTGAAGGTAGATTTGAACCTCAACCCCCATAGTAGTGGTCCTCACAATGTATTAAAGAAGGATACTAAACCACGTTGGAGAACTCCTCCCCCACCATCATCACTACCTTCTATTTTGGGCCCACAACCTTCTACCTTGATAGGAGTACTTCCTACTCCGACACCTAACAAAAACAAATTACCTCCCCTACTACCTTTACCCATCAAAAATATTCCTCCACCAAAAAACTCAGCACCTCTTACCAAAAAAGTGCCATCTACATGAGTGGTTACACCACCAACTAAAAAAGTGGTATGGAAAACTCCCTCAACAACTCCTATAAAATAGAAGTTGTCAACCTCCACTACAACAACAAGTGTAGACCCATTAGCAGGTTCATATGCTTTGTTGCTACATCAATTTTTACAATCCTCTAGCATCACTCTCCCACCTATTAAACCATTTCAACCTCTCGGATCAAAACCATCATGGTTCGATGACACTCAAATTTGCCTATATCATCACACACCTGGGCATGATACTGAAAATTGTTGTGCCCTTAAGGTTGTCATTCATCAATACATGGAAAAAGACACCCTTCTTGTTTAAGATTCTTTCAACAAACCTTCGACACCTTCCTATGCCTCTCAAACCTCCTCACCTTCATCAGAATCCCATCATCAGACTATGGTCCCTTCACCACCTTCTCCTCCTTTATTCAAAATTAACACCATTCATGTAGCCACCAGGTCACAAATTTTAAAGGATAATGGAAAAGAGAAGGTTTCTATCCCTTGGACATACCCATTTTTCAAACCTTCTCAACCACTGAAACCTAAGATTTCAATTTTGGGCACCTCCCAACAAACATCTTCAAAGGTAATTCATGACTCAATGGTGAAACAACTTCACCAAAACCCTGTGAAGATGTCTTTGTATGACCTTATTCAAAGCTCTCCTCAACATCACCAAGCTTTAATCAAAGCTTTACAAGCAGTGGAGGTCCAACTTGAAGACCCCCAACCACTAGCTGCCTTAGTCCAATCGTTACCTACTATCGCCTCCATTACCTTTAGTGATTCTGAAATTCCTACTTCTAATTTGGAAGATCAAGATGCTACCCTTTTTATCATAGCTTATGTTGATTAAACTCATGTTAAATGGGTTATGATTGATGGGGGTGTTATCATCAATATCATTTCCACCCATGCATATGACCAACTAGCCCTTCCAAAGAATTGCATGTCAAAAACTGACACAATTATTCATTCCTTCAACGATTCCACCACCACTACCATTGGCACCATCATCTTACATATTTGTGTTGGCCCACAAATAGTCCCAAAACTCTTATACATCATTGAGGGGGAGTTACAATACAACATGTTGTTGGGACGACCTTAGATTTGTGCCATGACCTGTGTCCCTTCGACACTACATCGTTGTGTCAAATTTGAACATGAGGGACAGGTTCATGTCATTCCTACTAACCCTTCCCCCTTCAAAACATGAAACACAACTTATTGACCCAATGATGTTCTCATCCCTTTGAAAACATCGACCCAAACACCGCCTCCACCCACAGAAGCCTCAACAAGTTCATAAACATTGGTTACACCTACGCCTTCTCCTCAAGTGACCACAAAAGATCCTATGGAAGATACCTTCCAGCGGATTTCACTTGGGGAGTATCATTTTCTTACCCTAGACATGTTCCAAACTCCTCAAGAATATGGACAACTTCATCATCACCCTAACTATGACCATCGCATCGGAATGGTTGTTCCATATGGTCCTCCTAATCTTCAAACAAATCTCATCTATAGAGGGCTAGATCGAGCTCCTACTAAAGAGAATCCTCTTTCATCACCCCAACTATTCACTTCTGATTTCTCCTTTCATGGCAACCCTAGCTTTTCTCATACCTATCTTTATAGGTGTACGTGGAAGGGTTTTGGCTTTGGGCACTATGAACAAGGTTCCTACCAGCTCGTTGAGCCTCCAAATGATGAGGAAAAAAGATGCCAAGAAACGACATGGCCTGGGTTTTGAAGAACCTATAGAAACCTCTAAAAACCCTCGCCATGAAACTATCATAAAACAATCTCCTCCAACCTCACCTATTCACCCATCCTCACCTATGGAGTCAGTGGTCTCCATCCCTCCTAGTTTTTTTTTTCATAAACGCCATTCGCTTGGAACCCTTGACCTATCAACTAGGAGGGGTATCAAGATCCCTTCCTCTCATTTATCTAGACATGATAGATGATGAATATTCTACCATCAACACTATCCAATGTGTGAATGATGATGCCATACTCACCTACATGGGTGTGGATGATTCCTTCATTCAACGATCCCTTCGTTCAGAAACATAGGTTATGTTAAATGAATCAACCATTGACATTAACCTCCCATCATCTGATATTCCTCACATTTAAAAGATTGGTCAATCTTTGGATGCCCAAGAACAAATCAACTATACCAAATTCCTTATAGATCATATCAAAGCCTTTGCTTAGACCTATAGCGATATGCCTGACATCGACCCTAACATTATCATTCATAACATTGTCACAAACCCAGAGGCTAAGCCTGTTAGGCAAAAGCTTTGCAAAATGCATCCTCACATTGCACTCCTTGTCAAAGAGGAGATTCAACATCTTTTCTCTGTCTCATTTATCCAACCCATTGATTATCTGCAATGGGTGTCAAACATTATCCCTATCACAAAAGTGACTGGGGGAATTCAAATTTGTACCGACTATCATGACCTCAACTTAGCTTGCCCAAAGGATGACTTTCCCTTGCCAAACATCAACCAACTTGTTGATCTTTAAACTGGTCATGAGATGTTATCACTCATGGACGGGTTTTCAAGATATAATCAAATCTTGATTGCACCAAAAGATCAACATAAAACCACCTTCATCACTCCATGGGGGACATTTTGCTATAGGGTTATGCCTTTTGGCCTCAAAAATGCAGGCACCACATACCAATGCACCATGACTTATATCTTTCATGATCTCCTCCACAAAATCATGGAGGACTATGTGGATGACCTGCTGGGAAAATCCAAGCTTCGTCGTGACCACCTAGACATTCTCAAAACAATTTTCACTCACCTCCTACAATATAATGTTTGACTCAACCCCAAGAAATGCATCTTTAGGGTTCTCTCAGGGAAGCTTTTGGGTTTCATCATTTCTCTTCATGGCATTGAGATTGATCCCGCTAAGATTCAAGCTATACTTGATATGCTACCACCTACCAATCTAAAACAACTTCACAGTCTACAAGGGAAGCTTCAATCTATTCATCACTTCACCTCACAGCTTTTTGACCAATGTCAACCCTTTCATCACCTCCTCAAGAAGGACCTCTTCTTTAATTGGGATAAGGATTTCTAAGAGGCTTTTGAGGCTCTTAAACATTATCTTGTCTCTCCACCAGTCCTTATTCCACCTAAAGATGACCAACCTTTCTATCTTTACATCTCAGCAAAAAATCATTCTTTAGGTGCCATGATCACGCATTGAGATGAACAACATCAAGAGCAGGCAGTTTATTATATAAGCCGAACACTCATTAACTATGAAACTCGGTATACTCATGCTGAAAAACTTTGCTTGGCATTAGTCTTTGCCACCTCCAAACTTCGTCATTATCTCCTCAATCACAAAACTTACGTCATCACTCATACCGACCCTCTTAAATACATGCATTCCAAGCCATACCAAAACCAATGTATGGCTCGTTGGCTCATGCTTCTTGCTAAGTTTGATTTGGAATTCATCCAACAAAAATTTATAAAGGGGCAAAAAATTGCTGACCAACTAGCGGATGCCCCTCTACCTGACAACCAACCCTTTCACTATGAATTCCTTGATGAATCTATCACCACACTTTCCATTGATGACATATTTTATCAAATGACAATGTTCTTTGACGGATCCATATGTCAACTCAGTGGAGGTGTGGGGGTCATTCTCATTCCTCACAAGGGTGAGCCCATGCCTCTCTCTTTTAAACTTGACTTTGAATGTACCAATAATATGGATAAATATGAAGCCTTAATTTTGGGACCTCAAACTACCATTTCCTTAGGCATCAAGACAATCAACATCTTTGGTGACTCACAACTAGTCGTTAATCAGATTAACGGTTCATACCTTTGCAAAAATGAAGTTTTGCAATGGTATAAACACCGTGTTGACACATTACAAGAATCTTTTGACCATTATCTCTTACAAACTATTCCTCACTCTACAAATAAATTTGCCGACACTATGGCCTCTCTCTCCTCATGCATACCATCTTCATCTTCTTCTTCGACAATTTATGTCACGGTACATCTTTTGGCATTGCCTTCATATATTTCCACTAACATCAACTTTGTCAGCAATATCGACTCTAGTCCACACGATGTTTGGTATAAACTACTTGTTGACTACTTAACTTTTTCTATCATTCCTCTTGATCTCTCTAGCAATGCACGATGAGCTTTTATCAAGAGTACTGCTCGATATACCATGTTAGGGGGTCTTCTCTACAAAAGAGGTTTTTATGGCCTCCTTCTTCGATGCTTAACCTCCACTGAAACATCTCATGCCATTAAACAAGTTCATGATAGGATTTGTGGAGGACACTTCAATGGTAACTTGGTTGCAAAATGCATCCTTTGCTTGGGCTATTATTGGCCCACTCTTCACCAAGATTGTGGTGACTATGTTTGGTGTTGTATCAAATTCTAGTAACACGCTAACTTACTTCACATCCCTAGCCATGCTTTACAAGTTGCTAAGGATTTCTAGCCCTTTTCACAATGGGGCTTAGACCTAATCAGCAAGATTAACCCTCATTCATCTCTCCGACATCAATCTATTATCACTGCAATCGCATACTTCACTAAATGGGTGGAAACTATTCCCCTCATCTCCACTAAAGCTGACAAAAATTTTGACTTCATCAACCACCACATCATCTGTCATTTCGGTGTACCTCATAAAATCATCACCGATAATGGCAAATCTTTCAAAAATAAAACTGTCCAAAAACTTTGTGACTCTTTTGGCATCAAACTCAGCTTCTCCTCACCTTATTACCCACAAGCCAATGGATAGGTAGAGGCTTATAACAAAATCTTAACCAAAATCCTAATGAAGGTGGTCAACGAGACTGGAAGAGATTAGCACATTCACATTCCCTCCACTTTGTGGGCCTACCACACTAGCATTCAAACCCCTACGGGTGCTACACCTTTCTCTTTAGTGTATGGAACTGAGGTCGTCTTGCCTCTTGAAGTACAAATACCTTCTCTACACATCTCTTTGCATGACATACTTTCTAATGATGACTTTCATCAAGATCGATTAGCTCAACTCGAGTTACTTGATGAACATCATCTTACCACTCTTAATCATCTTCATATCTACCAAAATCACATCAAATGTGCCTATAACAAAAATCTGAAAGAGTGAGATTTCAAAATCAGAGATCTCATCCTCAAACAAAACCAACACGTGACCAATATGGAAAGAAGTAAACGAGGCAAGATTGCTCCTAATTGGCTCAGACCTTATATCATAATGCGCAAGTATGGATCAGGGACTTATCATCTGTCTTCTCTTGAAGGCCACCCTGAACCTAAACCCCTCAATGCCTTGCATCTATGACCATTTTATTATTAATCAAGTACTCATTCACTTGATATTTAACTTGAGATCGTCTCTTGAGCAATCCTTGTCATCCTCATTCCTATTCCTTTCAACCCTTTTTTCCTACAAACATTAGTTAATCCTTTTTGCATTAATGCTTTGTCCTACTAAAAGGGAAAACCTTAAAACCTCTATAGTCTAGTCCATGACTAAAACTTTAGTCCACAAAACATTTAAAACTGGGATGCCTATTTAAAGGTCATAAAACTATAAATGTAGACTGTTCCCTCGAAGGATAGCTGCATAATTGCTGTAATTGATAGACTACTCCCTTGAAGGATAGCTATTCAAAGACCTCCAACCATACAAAGTAGAATATAGACCACTCCCTCGAAGGATGGCTATGCCCAAATTTTGCTACAAACAACACTCTCTCAAAAGCTTCCCACATCGATTAACTTCACATATGACCACAAAACAAAACAACATCCCCACGTAGACTTCCTGCATTGATCAGTCTACCAAAAAATAAATAAATAAATAAATAAATAAAATACAATAAAATTGACTGACAAACTATTAAGTCATGGACTTGCCTATAGTCATTCTCATGGTCGCCTATAAAAGGGGTAAAGTTATCCTTGCTAAAAAGGGTTACGCTATCCTCACATCTCACATAATTAAACCTATTACCCCAACATACCCAAGGGATTTTGAGCTCACTTAACATCAAGTGATTTGAATACTTCTCTAACACAAACAATGGTCAATGACGTAATGCATGAACAGGGATTTTGTTTGCACCAACCCTATCTATGATACCATTATGGTCCTTGTCAATGAAAGGGCAAAAACACCTTTCACTTCTTACATACCTTTGTCACATACAACCAAATCATTTTCTAAACCAAACCAAACCAAACCAAACCAAACCAAAACATTTTCTAACCATTAACACAACCTCATGATTTATTTAATGCAAATATTAATTTGTGTTATATAAATTATCATAGCCCATTCACATTAGTTTCTATGGAAAATAATACACATGGAAACTAACAACCAAACACAATTTATGTCAAGCATATATCATCACCAATACAAATAGTGCTGAAGCATAAATAAACTCATTTCATTTTTAGCATACATCCATAACCAATATGGAAAATTGCTAGGGATGAAAAACCACATAACCTATGTTACAAAATACACCATCACATAATATGGAAAAGGCTGTAACATCATCATACACTCATCATTTCAAGCATGTACCATCAGACATATGGGAAGTGTTAAACCATTAACATGCCCAAACCAATTATCAACCTCTTTGACTCTTCTTCCCTTTTGGGAGAACTACATTGGCCTGAGGCCCTTCAAACAGGGGCTATATAGGCAACACTCAGTTGACATTGGGTCTTTTGAGGTTAGCTCAGCCATTCCTTCATCCATCCATCTAATGGACCAACTATCTATACCAACCCAAAATCATGACCAAACAACCAACCCTAACACTAAATGAGTTACCTAGACTTCTCATGGGGTACATTGGAGATCGCATACATCTCCCCATCCACAACACACACTATACTTGAGATGACATATATCTCAGTTTGACTCTACCAATGACCTTAGAGATCATGACTATCTCCTCAGACCACGACCACTTTTGAGACAACTTTGCCTTGGTTGTTTTAATTGCATATATGCTACCTCATGAATAGTTAGCAAATTATACGCAACCCATATCACGTCCCTCACACCTATTGACAGATCATGCTCAAGTTGATCCCCAATATTTGTGACATTTTTTGTGTTTTCCAAGAGCACTTCCTGAGCCCGAGATACTTGGAACATGATGACCATCGGAGCTACAACTTGGATCAAATAACCCAATTAGCTACGACTAAAAGCTGGGGCCTAATTACTTAGAATTTAGCACTCCTCAACCTTGCTTGTGACAATTTGACCTACCTATCACATGAAGTGGTATACGCACAATCTCAACTATTGTAGTGTTCACACTCTAACTTCATACCTATCCACTGCTTATCAAATTGACACCTGATATCAAGTTACCTTCCCTCGACTCCCACTTTGAGGGGGAATACCTCATCCCATACTTAGGGCAACCTACACCTTATCCCATACCTAGGGCAACTTACTCCTATTTTTGTCTTGCAGTTCGTCAGAACCACCAACAAGACAAAAAGGGGTAAATGTAGACACCAAAATTGTGTCAACTCCCCTTGGTCCCTTACACACTTTATTAATTTAAAATAAATTACTTATTTTAAATTATTGACATCACCCTAAACACCTCACCTTGGATACCTCACCCTTAGACCATTTATCACCCTATGACTAAGTCCTCCAAATCATAATTACCTAAGACCTATTCCAACTCTCTCACTAACTCTCATGCCTATTAAACCTGCCTTTAGACCATTCACCAACAACAACTGAACTTGGCAGATGGAAGAATGAGCAAAAGGCTAAAAATAGCCTTTTTTCCCATTCTCTAGCCACTGACGTCGGTCAATAATCAGCTGACGCTGGTGGGATTGCCGACGTTGGTTACATAAAACTAAATTCTAACCTTGGCTACAGGCCCCAACAAAAAAAAATGAATTCTCTTGCTCCTCAACTTTTTGCATATCAAAGGCAGGCTTTGGGATGAGGCATCAACATTCTATCATCACTCTCCAGGCTAAGAAACTCTACAGAATTCACTCCAGACATTGGATTAGAAGGTTGTACGAAGTCTCTTACATCAACCGCATAGGGACAAGCATCCTAACACTCTTGGTTCTCCATCCAAACAGAGCTAAGTATTCTTCTATTTCATTTCAATATTTTAGAAGGCATTGGTAATTAGTTTCTATTGAATATTCTTGAGTACTATTGATAGACAACCTGACTTTCTTCTCGAAGAGGCTGAAAAGCCTTCCTCTCATTCTTATTCTCTTTCCACCCCTGTCCTCTACCTAGGCCCTTTCTTAGACCATATTCATTGTCTTGCAATCCTGCACAAACTATTAAACTCCCACAGACCTCTAAGACTCCTCTGTCAACCAAAGACATCAACTAGAAACCCATCTAAGGCCCATTACCCCTACCGACATTGGTAATATAAATGATGTCAGCAACTTTACCAACTGATGCCGGTAGGACTACCGATGTCGGAGACTGTGGCAAACTGATTATAGAGAATAGGTACATATTATCTTTGTTTCTCTTTCTTAGTATTTCACCATTTCTTTTATGCAACACTCTTTTTCATAAATAGTGGACTGTCATCCCTCAGGGAAGTTTGTACACTTCTGGGACCGAGCATATCACTTGGCAGTCCACCATATATCTCTAACATTTTTTGTTGTTTTAGTCTTCTTCTTATCTACAGGTGTCATCCTCCATAGCCAAAGAGGAGTTCCTACAACATCTAGATAATGGTGCACAACTTAATCCAAGTATCATCTAACCCCTGACCATTTAACTTTAGTTTCTTCTTTCTTCTGAATGTAAAAGCAAAAAAAATGAGTAGAAACATAGTCATAATATTTAAGTAGTCTTCTCTTTCGCTAATTATTTTTGTGGATATGTTTATTTTACTCATAATTATATGATATATAATATGACCCTATGTTTTTACTTATCCATTTTTCTAACTAGAAAAACTACATTCATACACATCCTTGTTAGTTTCTGAGAGAATTTAATAAGGACATAAAATATAATAAAGCAACAAGTAAATAAACACTGTAGTGAGTAACATCTTGGCATAGGTTACTGGGTCTATGTGTGTTTATATCCATATTATAAAATATCTCTAAATCAATAGAAAAAATATAACAACCTATCTCCTAAGCATTGTGGCCCTTATCAGATCTTGAAAAACATTGACAGTGTGGCTTACAAGTTAGAATTGCCCCCATCCATTCTTATATATTCAATATTCCATGTATCTTTATTGAAGAATGAAAATAACCATAGAGTTTCCAATAAGACTAAGTTACTTTAATTGGATAAAGAAGGCTAAGTCATTCTATATCTTGAATAAATCCTTCACATGACACTAAACAACTATGGGCTAGAGTTATTAAAGAGTATTTGATCAAATGGAAGAATTTGCATTCTAAATATGCAATATTGGAGAATAAAGTGTTCTTAAACCAACATATTGGTTTGATTCAAATTGAGGAAAACATTTCTCTTAAGGGGAGGGGTATGTTTCACCCTTAACCTATGATGCATCTAGTGATATGTGTGGCTTACTTGTGTCTTACACACCTTCATATTATCTTATTTCATTTATCTATTTTATTAGAATAGTCAACATATGGAAAAATGATGGCTAAGTAGAGTATATATAGGAGGTAGTGGTTAGTATTTTTTCATGATATTACAAATTAATTTATTATTTATTTATTATGGAGGTTTTTCCCTTGAAGTGGCCCAATAAAAATATTCAAATATTCTATTCTTTCATCATTTATTATCATAGATCTACTTATTCTATTCTTAATTACATGACATATAATATACCCCTACGTATTGACTTATCACTTTTATAAATAGAAAAACTACAATCATACACATCGTTATGCACATCCACACTTATCTTTGGCCAAAAATAGTTTCCATCTAACTAAACATGTTTTCATAACAAAAATAATCTATTAAACCTCCACTATGGTTATTTTTTTTTCAAATTATCAGACATTAAATCTATATGAATAAAAAATTACACTCTTCACAATAACAATCCTTATTGCATGAAATAATATAACCATGGTGTTATATCTCCACTTAATAATTTTTCACTTGATTTTTATGCATATGTCAACTATTCATCTTCTTCATATATCTCATTCATGGAATCAATTCATATGACTTCTAGTCACATCTCAATTAATAAAATATCTCTTCTACAAAGTACATCTACAACTTTGTTTGACTCAACACTTCTCTATTTCAAAAAAATTAAAAATCTCTATAGGAATTCAACCCACATCATATGTTTTTAATTCAAATTTCTCTATATTTTTATCATTTTTAGTTTTTGATGGTCTATATACAATAAAAAATCTTTAGGCAGTAAATAATGTCTCCACTACTTGATGGCTTGCACTATGTCATAAAACTCTTGATCATAAATTGAATACTTATTATTGGTGACATTCAAATTCTTACTCAATTAAGATATAATACCAAATGATGTAGTCATAGTTAAGGGTGTTGTTAGGATCAACATACGCCCATTTTTGAAAATTGGGACCCTTGAGAAACCATAAATATTGAACATGGAAATTTATCATGTTAAGGTCATTTGTAAAATTTGAAGATCATCCACTTCATCAAAATTAAGCTTACTCATTATGTTTCGTTTTAGTTTTTACTAACAGTGATAATAGATGGTCTTTATTACCTTTAGTTGAAGGTTTCATGGTGTTTGTCCTTAGGAAACTCATGTTTCAAAACTCTGGTAGAACCCTCATTTCAAATTTGAATACTAGTAGGAATCAATTGGTGGGAACCTTATTAAAACATATTTTGGACCTAAAGATAAATTTCATGTTTTAAGCCTAGTCATGCTTTTTAATCAACATGACTAAAATGTAACCTAAAATGACTTGTCCCTTTTGTTATTTCCCCCTTTAAATTTCCTTGTATGGCCAACTAATATTCATTTTACAAAGTATCATTTAATATTTCCTAAATTAACCTAAGGTATTAACCCTAAAGCCCCATTGTATTCATTAATATAAATGAGATCTTAGTCTTAACATCTTAGCTTAAGTTTCACTTCCCTGAGTCTACTTTTATGATATTGTGGTTCCTTGTTTATACTTTAGCCTAAGGTATTAAACCTAAGGCCCCAAAATACTTATTAATATAATCAGAACCTTAGTCTTAACACCTTATCTTAAGTCTTTTTATCATGGTGGTCCTAACTTAACTTCCTCAAATCTTGTAATATACAATGTCCCTCACTTTATCATGACATTTAACCTGATAGAGTGAGGAAAACATGAGTTTTGAATTAAACAACATACATCTTAGATAATCTAATGGTTCATGCTTCCCCACAACCTTTCGATCAGATGGTGTGAGGAAAACCTGACATAATCCCACACATAGTCCTCTAGCCAATCACATTCAATCTTTCAGATTGTGATCAATGGTTCTTTCTTCATCATGAAGACCTAATAAAATGGAGAAAAGTATAGTTGAAAAGTCAAATGATTATAGAATTCTTAAATGATCAACATGTAGCACTTGTATATTTTATGATCTAAAGCAAATGGGCCCTACTTGACAAAGTAACAAATCATGAGCAAGCTCTCATATCACAATCTTACAGTTGTCACTTCATCATGGATTTTTATATGATGGAGTTAATTAATTCCAATATCCTAGGAAGCCCCATGCAAGTGCCAAGTGGTACTCTTACATTGGGCCATAATAATTTGATGAGCTTAAAATTGGCATTCTTGAGACCATCATTTGACATCTATGAGGATGTATTTAATGTCTGTGAGATTGTCAAATTTAAGATAATGAATTATTCTAGTTATGGTCAAAATACACTTCAAAATCTTGTTGGAAGGCTAAAAAATTGTTTGATAATCTAAGGGAAGTGCTCAAAAATACTCAAACACTATAGATCTTCAATTTTCAAAATGTGGAAATAGTCTTATGGTCTAAGTATATGCAAAATAAACTTATTCTATGTCTATACTTTAAGGTCCCCATGTCATTTTGTTCAAATATCATGAATCTCAAACTATAGACCTATACTAGGTCTTATTTTAAAAAGAGTCCTTGTAATGTATAATTTAAACCAAATACTTCTAACCAAAGGTTTTCATGTGTTTTTTAATACATTAAAACTCTATTTAACATCAAACCATTATATCATTTTAAACCCCTTTTGAGAATGATTTGTAAGGTTGGGCATAAATATTTTAGACTAACGCATACATTGTGTATGTTAAACACAACACAAACATTATCTTAGAACATTTAATCATGATCCCCTTATATAATTCAAAAAACTTAGACATAAATACCTTAGCCTAAAGTTTGCTTTGTACTTAATAAACATGTAGCAAACTTTAGCCTAATGAATTTAATCCTAAGTCCCATTTTAATAATATACTAACTTAAAGTTTAGGCATCTCTACAAATCTAACGGTTCATGTTTTATCACTGGAGGGTGATCTAACAACATGAAGATCCTGATGACTTTTCAATGAAGTCCCAAGAGCCTGGATCTTGATGCATGGTGAAAGCCCACTCAAAGTAGAACTGATAGATGATCTAATGGTTTGGACTTCATTACACTGCATGATCTAATGGTGTGAAGAAACCAATGAATTTTCAAAGGCCCATGATCTCACCACATGGTTAATGCTTGTTTGATAAAAGACTAACATGGGATATGAAGCATAAGGAAGGCACACAAATATTCCAAGTGTCACAACTATGGTGCTTGGGATAGAAAGTAGCCAATTACACGCAAGGGCCTATATTACAGTCAATGGATTTTCCTAACCCAAGATTTTGATTTGACAACGTGAAATAAAATAAGGTATTTCAAATACCAATGGCTATTACTCAAAGGCATTTATGAAAAATTCCATGAAAGGTATAGACCAATGCCATATAGGCACTATGAAAGCGAAAAAGGACAAAATAAAAGATATTATAGGCTCAAAAATGCAAAGGTATAAAATCAAAGCTCTAAATCAAATCCAAGGCATGTATAACCTGGAGTATGATATATCCTATCATTAAATCTCCAAAACCCTAAACCCTGCATAAAAGTGACCCAATTGAATTCATTTGGTCACCATTTGATCCAAAGAGAGCTTGATTATGTTTTTGAGCATAAAAGAGCTTTCACAAAAACCATTTACTATCTGGGATAAGTAATTTGCAAAAAAAGAGACCATGGTAGCTCATAGGTAGTAGCTAAAGGAAGAGACTGAGATTTACTTATCGGCAAATAAAAAAGGGTGAATCTTTAAGGACACTAAATTAGACATTGCAACCCTAAATTTCTTAGGTATTAGGAATTGGTCTAAGTTATTCTTTGCTACAGATGAACTAAAACCCATTAAAAAAGAGGAGTATAGGATTACCACAGTGAGCCAATGACATTATGACTTAGTCATTATCTAGATGGCCAACCTTCACCACACTATCTTAAATCCTAAGGTAATACATTGTATAGACATCCTTACCCCCATCTTTGTTGATTCTAGAGTAGATAATGAATAAATAATCAAGAAGGGAGATTCTAAGAAGATAACCTATATGTATCATATAGATTTTGAGAAATATTATAAGCTCCCAATTCCCCTTATAAACTTATCTAAAATTAAAGAATATACCAACACTCATGACCTAGACTCTGTCCTTAGACCCTGGCTACAGAAGGACCCCATATCTTTATGAGACTTTGAAGGCAAATTCCTAATAGTCAATTTAGGGAGGGCACCAAAGTTATAATGAACCTATTATATTAAGCCTTTGGATCCCCCTCAACCACCTATGTGAAAAAAATATGGGTTCATTTTGTGTATTTCATGGTGGAAGAAAAGCTCACCCCTCTAATTGGATATTTAATCAGTGTCTTCTTAGCCAATAAATTCACTGCCATCAAAATAAGACATCTAAGAAATTTTACATGATGTAATACCTACTAGATTCCCTAATTGCCTCAATCAACTTCCCTAGTATTATAAATTGGTCTCTTAAGGGAAAAACTACCATTTCTCACCATTATTCCAAATTCCATATCTTTAAGTATAGGAACCTATGAAATTTATTTGTGACTATGTCTACCCATCCATAGTGGAGGCTATCATAGGAGTTACCATGCCGAGGGTCCACCCACTAATCAAGAAGTATGTTGAAATGATGGATGAAATTTGGTACTACCCTAACTACATAGTCATTAGGATTGAGGGGATCATGTCCAACCTTACATATTTCTAGTATATGTTCCAAATAAGCTTAATAAATAAGAAATTTCCTCTTATCTCATCTATCTAATTGATGGGACTAGAAAATAAAAGAGGAAGGGTCTTCTCCACCCCTTCCCTCTAACCATTGGAAGAACTATACTTCAAGATTAGAAATAGGTTGATACCATGGCCAAGCATAGGGATTCATTTGGGTTTTATCTTGATGAAATCAAGATGTTATATCCTATGAATATAGTGACTAATCATTTTAAGGAGAAGAAACTCCCCATCCTGAGTATGTTTATGACATGATCTATATTAGGGCCAAGAATTATGAAGAGGTGTTAGCCAGGATCTAGGGGCACAACATCAAACTATAACAAAAGATAACCAAGGATGAAAAGCCTTTAGGATAGGCATGGAAAATGCATATTTTAAAATATCACTTGATAACTGGACCATCTGGAATAGCCCAAGAACCACCCCAAGTAGAATACCCATAGCCATAGGGGAAAATTATGCAAGTCTAAGATGGACAAGTTTGTGGTAAGGAGAAAGTGGGAGAGGTTAAATTAGAGGAGAGGCTTGGAGAGAGGCCCTCATATTAAAAAATACCATAAAGGCTACCTTCTCTAATTTAGTATATAAATATGATTTCCTCATAACTAGAAGAGACACCTGAGGGTGCCTTCAAGGAGCTTGTAGAGGCATATGACACTAACAGGGAAGAAGAATAGTTTGAAGAAGCTCAGGTCCAAGTAGGAAATCCTAGGGAGGATGAAGGAAAGGATATTTCTCTTGCTACCATCCCATTAGATCATAGGGAGAATAGAAAACTAGAAATGGCACTAGTCCCTCTTAGACCCAAAAGACCAAGGTTGACTCTCACACACCCAACTAGTGAGATCAACCTATTTAGTGATGAATTCCCCATTCATGGACTAGTCATCCCTAAATAGTTCATTTATGGAAAATTTTAAAATATATATTCTCTTTCCCACTCATGGGCCATGATAAAAGTTACCAATGTTAAAGCACAAGATGACATGAAGCCATGGATTAGGGCCATGGTAATGGAGCAAGAAAAAAGGAGACTTGTGGTCACTCTAGGACCAAAAAGAAAGAAGATAGATACTCTTGGAGAATCAATTAACATGGGTGTAAAGGTCTTATAACCTTTGAAATTCATAGGGTCATCCACCACTGTGAAGTTTAATCCAGAGATAGCAAGATTAGAATGAGTCACCACCAAGGCATCCATGGTGGGAGCTAAGGAATTCACCTTCCAAAATATGGATCCCTTTGTAAGTCTAACCCTAGTGGGAGGTCAATATATTGGATAAGATACTATTCATGAAGAATATGTTGATATCTTGATTGAGGTCCAATCAACTCAAGCAAAGGATGTGGTCTAGGGGATGAAATAGAGGATCTAAAACATGGAAAGAGAGAAGGAAAATATAGAAACCTAGGCCATTTTGTCAATCAATAATGGACATGTCTGAGGACTCATGTATTGATATGTTCAATTCTTTGAATTCAATAAATATAATGCAAGATGACCTAAGCCATCAGGCTGAAGTAGCCCAGGAGTTAATAATAGAATGGTGAAAGGTAGAGTCCCAAATTAGGGATCTCATAGACATTGTGATTAGGAAGAATATTCCTAAGTTAAAGACTATTAGATTGGCACATTTGAATAGCATACTCGGGGTGATAGTAGATAGGGTCTAAGGTCTAGGTACTTGGATAAATAATTTAAGTAGGCTTTTCATAGATGATAAGGAAATGGTCACTAGAATTGAGTAGCTCTTGTGAATAATGTTATTCAATCTTACCAAGACCATTGAAATTGGAATCATTAATGATGTTGAATTCAAACATAGTGTCAATTTGGTCATGTAATCAGTTTGGATAAATAACTAGGGTCAGTTTGATAGGGATAATAAGATGATTTTGGACATGATTTTCATAGTAAAAGAGAAATTTATAGAGGCAAGGAGCATAAAACAATCCATGGCTAGGGATGACAGAGACTTGGACTACCTATCTGATGCTAAGGAAGTTTTCCTAATGAAGATAGCTATGGACATGGATCTCATCAAGGAACAACACTATAAGGTAATATAACTTTTGTAAAATTAATAAGAGGACCCCTCGATAATGGGCCCACCTAGTAGCTAATATTCCTTTTATGTAAACATTTTAATATTTAAAATAGGAATATTCTTTTGTAAGGCATATGTTAGTTTGTTAGCATATTTCCCCTCGGTTATTTTAATTATAGAAAGTAAGTGTATTCTAGAACCATCTTGAAGGATAATTGTCCTTGTCTTTTGTACACCTATATGTTGTAAATGACTGATGCATTTCTTTATCTTTCTATAAAAGGCATGTATTACCATTTGTAAAGGGAGAGAATTTTGAGCAAATTTTATATACTTGAAATAATTAATATATAAAGGAGTTCTATAAATATTTTCCACATTTGATATATCAATTGCTAATGTAGCTTTTCTCTCAATTATTAGTTTATGTCTTGAATTTGAATGGTGTCTTTGAATTCTAAGTTGCATTTTCTAATCATAGGGTTTATAATTTATGCATATGCTATATTAGTTATAGGATCTTAGTTTTTTATTCATTTCATTTTACTCTATATTTAGATGTTCATATACTAATTGATTATAGTAGTAAATCCTTAAAGTAGACCTAGTTCTTACTTATGACTCTTTACATTATCCTTTGAATTTTACTTGATACATAGTGGAATTTGAGCTTAAGATGTGTTTCATTATATATTGGTTGAATGTTTACTTAGTTTCAATTGATTCTTTGTCATGATGTTTAAGACTAAAATTGGTAATTACTCATTTCTTTTCTACCTTACCCTTCTCTTTGCTCTTTTTTAACACTAGATCACTTTAGCTTTAGCTTCATTATAAATGTCTAACTAGATTAGTTTGTAGCTTAAATTTTATCACAATTTACTAAGTATTAACATATATTCTCTAAAATTCACAAATAACTAACCATGATGGCTCACAACCATTAGTCATTGTAAATTTGTGGGACACCAATACACATCTCTACTGCTATTTCACCATTAGTGACATCAAGTTGCCATAACCTACTACTCATGCTTTAAATTCATCAAATTATAAAATGAGAAGTGTTATTTAAACATTAAAGAACCCTATGGTGCATTTGAAGGCATCAACAAAGCATCTCCCTTTGGTGATAGAAGGAGGGCCATGAATTATTTGAATCTTTGCTGATCTTAGTGTGTTTCAATCTAAGATCAGTGTATCTTTGTGATTTTTTGTTAATTATTTGCCTAGAGGTATAAAGATCATTGATCTTTGTTTTTTGTGCTTCCTTAGGCAAAAATCAAAGTTCTTTAAGATTTGGTGCTTGTTTTTGGTAAATTTAGATTAAGCTTTGAATATCCATAGTATCTAAGGTTAGGATAGCTCATTTTGATCAAATTTTGGCATATCTTTCATAGATCTGAGTTCTTTTAGGCTTAGACTTATAAATATATATCATATTTATGTAATTGAATGCATCTTTGAGATAATTCGGTCAAAGATCAATGTCCTTTATATTTTTTTCATACAACATTTATAAAATAAGCTCAATGTGCAGGTCTAACTCTTGTTATTTATAAATTAAACTTGACATCATGTTTTAGCTAGGATCTTCAAGTTTTAAGATGGAATTGCCTAGGATTAGAAAAGGTCACACTCAGAAACCAAAGAGCCTTTGCTTGAGATTGAGGTTCATAGAAAAGCTAAACATGACAAAGGTAGATATTGGAGATCCAAATCTTTGAAAACTTCACATCTTACAAGTACCTATGCCTTCAAATTTCATCTAGGTATAGCTTGGTTTGAGAATATTCAATTAATGTGTCAAGTGTGGTACATGATCCCCCATGCAATCCTAAGAAGTATTTGCCTGCATTTTGTCCAACTAGTATTACAATTATTTAATAACACATACATTATTTTAAATATGCCTTAAGGTTGATAAATGTTGTGCATGAAGATGTGTCTTGAAATTTATTCCCCTTTACCTTTAAATATGATTCTTATGAATGGTTCTTTAACTTGCTTGATAATTACATCACTAGTTGGGATGGTTTCATAGATGTTTGTATAGACCAATTTGGTAAGATTGTCAATCTATATGTTATTTACCATCATTTCACCACTATTATAAGATATCCAAGTGAGCCTATTAGGTCCTTTAATGATATATTTAAAAAAAATTATAGGAGGACCATAAAACCCTATAAAATTGATGATGTCTTAGCTTTAGAAATCTACAAAGATGTAGTGGATCCCATGACCTCTGTATTTTTTAAAATATCCTTGATAGCTATAAATTCATTAGGAAGAGCCTATTTTGAGGTAGTCACCATTAATTATTAGATGTAACCCCAATTCTAAATTTTATATTCTATTCCAAACATCAACCCACATATCCTTGTGATGAACTTATTCCCCAATAATAACCAAAATATCCTAGCATTAAACCAACTCCCAAACTTAAATTAGTTGCCATTAAGTCATGTTGCTCCCAATTAAAATTTAGGATTATTAAATCACCCTACTAATGGCTTCAATCCAAATTATCAAAGAGATTTTTTACCAATTATAGGTGCTAACAATAATCGGGTACATAATTCTAAAACTCTTAAAAATGAGAATGAATCTATCTTAAAAATGGTCCAAAAGTTGAACACTAATTTTATTTAGCTACAAAACACGTTGGAAATACTACTAAGTGTTTATGTATGAACTTCTCATTTAAAAGGTACAATAGGCCAAATAATAGATTTCAAAATGATATTTTTCATAATAATAAGAATGATGAGCCATCTTCTAAAAATAAGACCATGGACATTAACCTCATCAATATTGCATTACCTAATTATTGTAGGGTATATTGCATAGCCAAGCATGGAGAAATTGAATACTTTGAGGCTTTTCAAGAGGATTTGGATACATTTTAGGAGTTCCCTAATAAATAAAGTGTTGTGGGTGATTCTGTATCTAAATCATATAATCAAGCCTTCATGGTTAATACTTTTGGTTTCCCCTTTCAAGAGGAAAATGAACCTGATGAGATCCTTGAGGAGATCCAAGCTTTTTAATAGTTTTTGAAGAAGACCTATCCCTTGAGGAATAGATAAAAAATGAAGCCTTTGACTACCTCAACACCTCCAAATAATTTTGGGACTCCTATAGACACCTCTTCAAAAAACAATCCAGAGCCACCTAAAGGGAGTACTTCTAAACCCATTGTTGATATTCCTAGTTCTTTTAATAAAAATAGATATAATATAGTTGAGGATATGAAAAATATAAAGGTTAATATTAAATTTCACAAAATCACATAGATTATAGATCAAAGGGACCTCCTATTGGAATCTCTATCAAATAATTCCAATAATCCACCCAAGGCTGATCATGCCAATGTGACTGTACACAAGGCTAAAGAAGAATCTCCCCCTTTCATACTCACTATTAGGATGTTTGGTAATACCTACATAATTTATTGCTAGATATTAGTGGATTTACCAATATCATGCTTATAGGTATATGAAAACAACTTGGCCTAACTCTTATTAATTCTGATAGGGTTGTCACCCATTTAGACAAATCTAGAGTTAAGGTAATTGGGGAGCTTTTAAATGTTCATATGCAATTAGATTCTAAGCCTAAGGTAGAGAAATTAATTGATATTCAAGTCATTTACATACCTAATGTTTATATAATCTTATTGATTAGGGAATGGATCAAGGCTTTGAATGGTTACATGTCCATAGATTTCTCACATCTATGGCTACCTTGGAAGGGAGTTCCTAATCAAATCATGGTTGAAAGATAAACAAGGATGAAACACATGATAACTAAGTAAAATTATATGAATGAGATGGTAAACATAATTAAATAAAACTTATGGGTTTCCACCCTATATAATAATAAGGTATGTGATCCCAAGAATGCTCATGTTATTCTTGGACTATGGAAATTGCATTTCAATGGTGCTAGGTGTAATTCTAGATCAGTTATTGGTGTTGTCTTAACTAACCCTAATAATATAAATTACCATGATTATTATATGTTATAATTCCCTTGTACTAATAATCTTACTAAATTTGAAGCCCTTATCTTAGGTTTGTAATTTACTATAAAGAACAAGGTCAAAGAACTGCTAGTTTATGGGTATTCAGAACTAGTGGTCAACCAAGTAAGAAATGCAAGCTCTATGTTTCTATGAATTTTTCCTTATTTCTTAATTTTTAGAAGAAATAAACTAATAATAAGGGTGTGGTAAATATACCTAGTTGAAAGTGTGTGCATGATCTAGATGAATGCTGAGAACTCCTCTTTGGTTAGGAAGGAATAACCTACAGATAAGAAAGCACTAAAGAAGACTTGTTCCTTAGATAAGTAGTTAGGTGGATTGCCTAGCATGAGATAGATCCTAAAAGAAAGAGCTTTCTAGGAGGTTGTCAATCCACTTGCTTTAAAAAATTTAGTTTTCAAATGATAAAGGAAGTACATGCATTAAATAATAGATGATAACTAAAATTAAATACAATAATGCTTGTTAATGAAATGACTAAATAAATCAATATTTTTTCAATTCTAATGTCAAATTTGGTCAAGTCAAAGTTTTGGTTTTAATTTTTTAATGTGACAAGGGCTAAGGAAAGAAGGTTTGGTTGGGGTTGGTAGATGTTCAAGTTTTTAGAAAGGTAAAGGGGTAAATGGTCAAGATGGTAAGAATGCAAAGGGTTAATGGTCAAGAGATCAAGATGGTAAAGAGGTAAAAGGGGTAAATGGTCAAGAGATCAAGATGATAAAGAGGTAAAGGGTGTAAACGGTCAAGAGGGTAGATAGTAAAGAGGTAAAAGACGTAAATAGTCAAGAGGGTAAATGATAAGGGGTAATGGGTTTAAAAGGTCAAGAAGACAAGGGATGAAGAGGTCAAGATTTAAGAAATTGAAGAGGTTAAAAGGTTCAGAGTTCAAGAAAATAAGAAGGCCAAGGGGTTGTGGTTTAGAGGTCAAGAAAATAAGAAGGCCAAGGGGTTGTGGCTTAGAGGTCAAGAAATAAGAGTTCAAGGGGTGAAGAAATTGAAATTACAAAATTGAAAATATTGTCTCATGCTTGAAGATGGTTGATGTTGTTGAAGATGTCTTTCAATTTTGGTAGAATCTAAGTACTTCAAGCTTTTCTCCTCCAATATGAATGACCTCCTTGAAAAGTGACCAACCTGTAAGATAAATGATTCTCACCAAAAAAAAACCCTCCATAATGGATGAAAGGGGGATCATATTTATAGTATTTTATACCAAAAACATGAAAAAGGAGTGAAATAGTGAAATGTGGTGCCATTTTTAAAGTGGGAATTAATGAGAATGGTGGTGGAATTCTCACTTCACAAATTATGTCTTCCACTTTGATAATGTGTCTCCCACCTTGCCAATATATCCAAAATAAGTGGAGATAATGCCCATGGACCCAAAAGAAGCCAAAATACTTTCCACCACCCTCTTATAAATTTTTATAGGAACTTAAAAAGGTTCCCCATGAACTTTGGCACTATTTTCCCTATGGGTGGGTAATTGAGTCAAGGGATAAGGGTGGTGGGATTCCCACTTTGATAATTGGTCTCCCACTTGGTTGGTGTGTCTCCCACCTTACTAATGGGTCCAAAATGGTTGGAGATAATGCCCATTTAACCTTTCTAAGGCACCCACTAAGTGGGAACTCCACTTTTTCCACCACCTTGATGCATGAGGACAAAAGATGATGTTGAATGATGGCCCCTTAAGGAGAAATTCACCATACTTTGAAATGGGGCCCTTATGATGCTTAATGATGTCATTAAGCACCTTTTAAAGGGTCATAAATGGGGTATCATTTCCCACTTCAATCCATCTCACTTGTAAGCACTATTGAGTCACCTATTATACCATCATGAATAGTGCTAGTGAATAGTGACTTGGAATAGAGTTTTCAAATAGTACTATGTGAATAGTGATAGGTGAATAGTGTTTTTGGTTAGGTTAATAGGGTTAAGTCAAGGGTAAAAAAGGTTTATATAGTCCTTATGGTGGTCTCGAGGCATTTAGACATCTAGAACTACAACTACATGTGTATAATTTTCTAGTGTCTACATTTTCCCCCTTTTTTATCATGTATCTTTTTATTAATAAGATACAAAACAAAAATATATTGGTTACTCATAGGTTTGGTTACCTCTATTATGGAAGGAGGTGTTCCCCCTTAACCTAGGGGTTGATGAAGGAAAGTAAAATCAGGTGCGGGTTTGATAAATAGTTGATGGTGGGTCACTAGGTGGTAAAAAAAAGGTTCAACATTTGAAATGTAAACATGCACATAAAATGTGATGAAGTGTGAGATATAATATCACACACAAACTAAGGTTTCTAATACTGGTAATAATGAATAAATTCTAAGGGACAAGTGACAAATGTACCATATGATCACAACTATATCTATGTACACCTATTAGTCTCTTAGACAAAGTTAGTGTTATTCATAGGTATCCAAGATAGGAAGTGCTCCCTTAAAAACACAAAATGGCGTAGTTGTGTACTAGGTGGTGCAAATTCAAATTTTCAATATGGAAAGATTGGTCGATGCATCCAAAATGACCAAGGCAAGGTCATCATAAAAATATGTGATAGTTCAAGTCAAAATGGCCAATGTCAAGGTGGATGAAGTCTAATGGTTGGTTGGTCAATGCATCTAAAATGACCAAGGCAAGGTCATCATAAAAATATTTGATAGTTCAAGTCAAAATGGCCAATGTCAAGGTGGATGAAATCTAATGGTTAGTTGGTCTGTGGTACATGGATTTGATTATGGTTATCATGCATTATTAGAAGCATATAAAGTAAGTTAGAATCAAACTAGATGTGAGAATAGAGGTAAGAGTCAAGAGACATATGTATAGATGAACCAATGATGAGAGGATAATAAGAAACACATGGTTCATCTTTATTTTCTAAGGAAAAAGTAAAACTCGAGGTTAGATCAGCTTAAGGAACATAATCCTTTTGAATGCATTGCATTAACATGATTTGATGGATAAAAATGTGTTTTGATCATAGTGTGTCAAGGAAGCTCAAAATCCCTTGATTTGTAAAGGGTTTAAATGGGAAATAGGTGATAGGTAGTGTGAAGGGAATAGTTGGAGAGGGACAAGATACAAAAAGAGGGCCCATATGTAACATATTAATATGTTTAAGGAAGAAATAAATGCACATTAAGTAGCGAAATTGACAAGATTTCATGCATTAAAGAAAGAGAGTGGAGGGCATGAGGAAGCATACATGAATATGTACGTAGAATTAATAAAAACTAGTGACCACACTATAATGAGTGAAGAGTTGGAGTGTAAATGGGAGAATATGAGGGAGATCCAAAAAGGGACGATGTGAAAGTAGACAAGGAAATGGATGAATTAAGAGTGATAAAATAGTGAGGTCATAGATAAAGATGGAGTTTCATAAGGATGGAAGAATCTAAACATGGATAAGGAGGGAAAAAAGATCATGAATCACAAGGAATGTCCTTAAGGAGAATGATAAAAATGACATGAAATGGAGAAATGAGAATAAAAATCGAGGGTAGAAGATGGGAGTGTGAGAATGTACTAAAAATAAGAGATTGGGGAATTGAAAAGTAATGGGAGATAAATTTATAAAACATGAAGGGGAAGGGGAGGATTAGAAATATGGCAGGCCATAAAATGATTGAAAATAGGTCTAAAAGAGACCAAGGAGAAAACAATTTGGTGATGAAAATGAAAAAAAAGGAAACACATGGAAGAAAAGGAAATATGAGGAAAAAGGAGTGGAATGAGGAAACAAAAAGGATGATAGGAGATTGAATAAGTAGTTGGTATCATGGCCAAGTAAGTATGGATAAGATAAATGAAGATAGGAAAGGACAAGAACAATGAAGCAAATCAGATGGTGGTGTTGGAGATAAGAATGGGATAGAAGATAGGAAAGGAGTTAATAAAAATGAGGGCAAGAAAATGATGGGTGGACAAGAAGGTACAGAGATAAGGTAGGTGTCAATCAACTTGTTAGAATAAATCAACAAGTTAAACAGGTGATTAGAAGAGATTGACAAGCTAAAAAGTGGTGAGGTGGTGAAGAAATAGGTGAGAGAAAATGTAAAATTGATGGGAGGAAAAGGAATAAGAAAATTAATATAGAAACACAATGAAAGGGAATGAGATGAAAATGAGAGATTAAGATCAAGGATGATAAGAAAAAAGGAAGGAAGAAGTAAGGGGGTTGGAAAGGATATAAAGTATAGACACTCATATAGATGCAAAAGAGAATTGTGGACAGAGATGGGAAGAGGAAAAAGGGAATAAAAAATGCAAAAGTCTGGAATAGATAAGAAGAAAAGGGAGATTATGGAAGGCTTCTCAAAGGATAAATACCTAGTGAGAAACTAGTTGTGGAGGGAAAAAAGATAGAAAGGATGAAAATAAACCAAAAAAGAAGAATGGAAAATGGGAAAGGTGGGAAGAATGGTAAATTGAAATAAAATTGGGGCACACTTAAAATTAAAAATTGATGCAAAAAAAACCAAAAAATAAAAAGAATAAAAGATGGGAAAGATGAAAACAAAAACTAATAATTGGAATGAAAATGGCTTAGAATTAGTGGAAGAGAAGTAAGGTAGTAGCAAAGAAGAGAAAGATGTAAAAATGTCCATCAATGTGCAAGGGAATAATATGATGTAGAATTGGCGAGGAAAAAATAATGATGAAGAGGGTAGAAAAAATTACCAAGGGTAAGGGGAAATGATGAGGATAGTGAAATAAGACAAAGGAGATAAAAGGCAAGGTTGGTAAGAATTGGAGAGAGAGAGAGAGACAAAAAATATAAAAAGTGGGTGGGGGAGTGAGCAACGAAGAAAGCACAAGAAATGAAATGAAAGTTGATGGGGAGCCAAAGAAAGTGGAGTACATGGTGTCTTTATAGGAGATAAGAGAGGCAGATGAAAAAGGTTGTCAATCCTTTTATTAAAAGAGATTGACAAGCTAGAAAAATGGTTAAAAGAGATTGATAAGCCAGAGGAAGGTAGATGGTGAGGAGATAGGTAGAGAAGTGGAGGAAGAAATTTTAGGTGAGAAGGGAAAATAAAATGATTTATGCAACTGAGATGACTTTAGTAATTGAGTGTTACCTACATAGTCTAAAAATACCTCAAGCCAATGTAGTTCTCTCAAAAATGGGGGGAAAAATAAAGAAGTACTAGATGATGATAAAATATAAGGATGCTAAGAAAAATTCAAAGCTTCCCTAAAGTAGGACATCCTAAGCAAGAGGGCACTATTAGTGATGGAAATTAGTGAGAAGAAAAAGGGGATGGTAATTAGTTGTTAGTGGCCAAGCTACCCTTAGAAGTTAAGCAACACCTACATAGTCCATGGACATCAGGCCAACATAGTTCTCCTAGAAATAGGGGAAAAACAAAGAAGTATTAGATGATTATAAAATTTAAGGATGCTAATAAAAATTCAAAGCTTATATTGTAGGCTATGAAGTTTCTTAAGGTGGGTTAGAGGTGGTATTTCAATAATTGATTTGACTTTGGTGGGATCTACTTTGATTCCTTTAGGAGATGCAATAAAACCAAGAAGTTTTCATAAAAGGACCCCAAAAACACGTTTCTTGGGGTTAAGTCAGACATGGAAATGGATTAGGAACTCAAAAATAATACTAATAAATTTTAGATGATCTTTGTGAGATTTGGATTTTCCTAAGAGATCATCGACATAGTCCTCTATGATGGTGTGGATGAGGTCATGGAATATGTAGGTCATCGTACATTGGTAGGTTGTTCCAACATTTTCTAAACCAAATGGAATGAACCTATAATAAAAATTTCCTCATGGGGTAATGAAAGAAGTCTTATGTTGATCTTTGGGAGTAATCAAGATCTAATTATATCTTGAAAAACCATCCATGAGCGATAACATCTCATGGCTATCTATAAGATCAATAAGTTGGTCGATGCTAGGCAAAGGGAAGTCATCCTTTAGACAAGCTAGGTTGAGGTTATGAAATTAAATGTAGAGGTGAAGTACCTTGGTATGTTTGGTAATAGGAATGATGTTAGAAACTCATTAGGGATAGTCAATGGGTTGGATGAAACTGATTAAAAAGTGGTGTTGAAGCTCATCCTTGACTAGAAGGTTGATGTGAGGGTGCATCCTATGAAGTTTTTGTTAAATAGACTTAGCATCAAGATGAGTTAAAATGTTATAGAGGGAAATATAAGGATAAATTTAGAGCATATCCTGATAGGACAAAGTAAATTTTATGCTTTGGTTATGAAGGAAAGAAGGGTAATCTTGTTATTCTATAGAATTTAAAGATTGACCTATTTTGACAATGTAGGGGTTTTCTTGAGTGCCCAAGTTGACATTAGCAGTGGATTCATTCAACATGGTTAGGTTCTTTGGAGGAAGGGATTTGTGGATAGAATAATCCCCCACATCAAGGTAGGTAAGAATAAAATCACTATTCTAATGTTGGATGGTGTTGATGGTAGGAGAATCATTTTCTACCATTTCAAGATGAATAAAAAGAATGGTTTTAGTTTAGCCATCCTTTTGATAGGTCAAAGGGCCCAAACTAACAATATTGACTAAAATAAAAAGTTAGGAGGGATGATTTTAAAATCCTTAGACTTTGAAAGAGATGGAATTGGTGAGGATGGTATATCCTCATCAATGGTGGTGATGGGTTTAGGTGAATTGGTTGGTTCTTCTGGTGGAAAAAACCTAAGGCCATATGACTCATGAGGTGTTTGGGTTTTGATGTTAGGTAACTCATGAGGTCCTTGTTTACAAAGGCTAAGGATAAATCCTTTCCAAGAACACCTATGAAAGTATAATTTAGTGAATGTTGGTTTGCCAAGATAGGAAAAGTTAGTGGTAAATAGTTAGATGGAATAGGTAATGGTGGGAGCAAGAAGTGGTTGATCAAGTCCCCCATAGATGAAATTTATTTGATGGTTAGGGAGCCTAAAATAGATGATGGTTCTGATGTTAGGGTCATGTTTGAGGTTCCCATATTCTTGAGGAGAAGGGAAATCATCCAAGACTAGAAGAAGATACTCCCCAAGGGAGAGACATTGAAACATGTGTACCAAGGGTCCTCAATGGGAATCTGAGATGAAGGATTAGATGAGATAGTTGAGGCTTCATCAATGTTAGGGGTAGAAGTGTTATGGGTTTTTATTAATGGTGAGGTAGTGTCGATAGTAGTTGGTTTTGAGGTAGATGAGGGAAGAAGGAGAAATTCATTAAGCTGATATATCATATTACAAGATGTAAAAGGACTAGGGTCAGCTTATATGGTGATAACATGACCTTCATGTTCAAATGACACATTGATGCAAGGTGGATGGCACATAACTCATGGTGTGGATCCAAGGGCACCCCAAAAATATATTGTATTAGAACTCACCATTTACCACATAGAAGAGCTTTATAATGGTGTGAGGTCTTAAATAGATATGGAGAATAATTTTTCCCAAGGTGGTATCCATAGTATCATTAAAAGAGAAAAGGACTATTGTAGTCTTAGACATGATGTTCTTAGGTAGTTAAAGTTGGTCATAGGCATGGGAGGAGATAATGTTGATACTAGATCCTTCATTAATCATTACCCTTTTGATGTGGGTTTGATTAATGTATACTGTAATAAAGAGGGGAGGATCAGGATCTTCAAGATGAAAAAAATGTATTTTTGAATCCTTAAAAGTGACAAGGGTGGAAATTTGAAGGGATATAAAAAAGGTTTCAAGGGGTTGAAGATATTTAGTTTGAACCTCTATGGATTGTAGTATCTCTATTAGTGTTTGTAAATGAGGAGGTGAGGTGTTGATTAATTCATATAAGCTCATCTTCACTAGAGTTTGGTGAAGTTGTTTTAACACTACATGTTGAATAGATTCTAAAGGTTTGGAAGGAGATACACCCAAAATAGATACTTTGGGTTTTGGTAATTGTGAAGGTGAAGGTGTTTGGGTTTAGTTGGATGATTAAGGGGTAGAAGGGTATGTCCATGGTATGGACACTTTTGCTTTTCCCTTATCCTTTTGTTGGGCCCATGATCGGGTAACCATATGGATGGTGTGGATAAGAGGAGATATTAGTTTATATTGTTGCTTTGATTCCTCCTCACTTTTAGATGAGAGTGGAGAAGGTAAGTGTTGATTAGTTTGGATTGGTGGTTGGGTTGGTAATGGGCTCAAAGGAGGTTCATCTGGTAATAGATCATCCTCATCCCATAGATTATGGACAAGTGTTTGGAGAGATTCACAATTCTTTATATTATGTCTTGGTGTCCTATGGTATAATAAAATCAAGTTGTCATTGAACCATGATGGTTTTGGATGTGAAGGGTTAAAGGGTTTGATGGGTGGTAGGCTGATGGAGGAGGTCTGAAACAACCTTTGTAGAATGGTTCAATAGGATTCAATCAAATTTATTAGATGGGATAGGTTTTTAGTTTTAAGAGTGAGAGTCATCTTAGGAGTAGGCTTCAACTTGGCAATTATAGGTGGTGGAATGGTTTTGATAGGTGGTTTTTGCTTGGATTGTTTGGTTATGATTGGTTTAGAGGTGGAGGGTGAAGGTTTAGTGATAGGTGGGAAGGTAGAGGTAGATAGGTTGGTTAAGGATGATGGGGAGTTTGATGTTTTGATGGAGGTAGGTGAAGTTATGGTTAAAGGAGAAGGTTTAGTAGATGGGTAATAGGTGATAGGGATAGTAGAGGGATGGAGCCTTAAGATAGAAGGTAAATGGGAAGGTGGTGGTATGGGTCTAGTTTTAATTGGGATTTCAGGTGGCTTTACCTTCTTAGTTTGTTTGGTTCAGGGTTTCTTTGGTGGAATAGTTGGGGTTAAGTTTAACTTTAAAGATGAGTGAGAAAGGATAGGTATAGGGAGTGTACCTAGTGTTTTTATAGGTTAAAATAGAGAAGAGTAAGGGGATTTGAAAATTTTAGATGGAAGTAGTTTTAAGGGTTGTCCTATGGTTGTGGATGAAGAAGTATCTAAGGATGGGGTTGAGGTATTAATAGGTTTGAGGGTGGATGCAAGTGAAGTTAAGGGTTCTTATTTGTTTTTATTGGGGAGCCCAAGATGGTGCCAAAAGTGGTTCTATTGATATGGGTTGAGAAGTTAACTCTAAGATTTGGACTAATCTAGAAAATTGTTTGTGAATGGGTTTGAGTTTTTTGTCATTGGTTTCAAAGATTAAGCCCATAGGTTGAGGCATCAGAATAGTTTCTTTACCTTTGTCTTGGGTGGAAGTTTATATGGCTTGGTAAGATGGTATCTCTATGGAAAAAATAGAAGAGATGATATCTTCTTTTGGAGTGGTTTCCAAAAAGGGAGTGATTTGTTCCATGATAGGCAAGGAAGGTGTGATAATGTCAAGTGAAAGGCAGGAAGTGGTTGCTTCCTTTATTTGGATTTCCAAAATAATTGGTGGTGATTCCACCATTTCAATAAGTAGAGTGGAATAAGGTTTAGTTAAAGAAATGGTTTCCTCCTTTAGTATTTAAATCAAAGGAGAGGTGGGTAGGTTAAGGGTTTCATCAATTGATACAGAGGAGGTTTCTTCCTATGTTTGGTTGTCCAAAGGACTAGAGGAAGATTCAATCACCTCAATAAGTGGGGTGGAAGAATAGTAGTTAAGGTAGTGGTTTTTTCAATAATGGGTTCATCAATAACAACATTGATAGTATGTGCCTAATGGCAGTGAGATGATTTAGGTTTGTCATCATGGTGATGGGCAAAAGGAGCATGATTGGGAAAAGATTTGTAGGAGATGTCAAGGGAAAATTAGGAGGTGAATTGGGATTATCAAATGTCAATTATCCACTATCAATTAAGCTTTGGACAAGAATTTTGAAGGTATTACATATACTTATGTGATGTCTAATAACTTGATGAAGGCACAGTGGTCATTCTCATTATACCATCTAGGTATAGGGCAAGAAGCATCAAATTATTGGGGTGGTGTGATAGGTGTAAGTTGGATGATGTTTGAATTGATAAATTTATCCAAAATAGAGGCATAAGATTCCCCTATGGGAGTGTATTGTTTTGGAGGATCTCTATTTTGGTTTTAGTTTCTTTGGTGAGAAAGGTTAAAAGAATTGGTTTGATGGGGTTGGATGATAATCGGTGGTGGAGAAATTTTTAGGATAACTAATTTTGTTGATGTTTTTGTATTGGTGTTGGGTTGATTAGTGGTTTTAATGGAGGAAGGGTCATTGGGTTTAAAGATAGAATTCTTGTTCCATAATTTCAATTTACCCTTATTGATGGCATGGTTTTCAAGCTTACATGCCATGGTGAATGTCTCATCAAAGGTTCTAGAAGTTTGAAATTGAAGAGTAGGATCAATATGTATGGCACAACCTTGAGAGAAGAGCTCAATAAGTTTAGGTTGGGATAACAAGAAAGAAAGTTGGTTAATGAGACCTCTCCATCTATCTATGAAATTGGCAAGGGATTTATCATCAAATTATCTAATAGAATAGAGGTTAGTAATGGAAACCTTATTAGATATATTTACTAGGAAATGCTCTAAATATATTTGTGTAAGTTTTCTGAATAAAAAGATGGAGTTCTTGGTAAGGGAACTATACCAGTCAAGGGTTGGTCTTGATAAAGACATGGGGAAGGTGCAAAGGAGGAAAGCATCTTCATATGCAATCAAATAACAAGAATGACAAAATTATCTCAAATGTTGTTGGGGATCATCCTTGCCTTGGAACTTGGAAAATTTAGGTAGTTTCCATTGAGGAGGATAAGTTTAGATAGGAATGGATGGGTGAATGGGTTCATTGTGTTGGGTGAATATTTTGTCGAACAACTAATTGGCATTCAAAATAGTTCCTATCACCACAACATAGGGAGATTGGTCATCTAGATGTGTAGGTTTACTACATCACAAGGGGACAAATCTCTCCTCTCATCAAGGGGAGGTTCTCTATTAAATATGCAGTGGCTATATACTATATATATAAGAAAAAAGTAAGACACAGGGGTAGGATAAACCATCCATCTCTCTTTTTTCAGAGATGATGCTAATAAATAGGGAAGAAATCCTAGGTGATGGCGAAAGTACTTCTCTTCTTTCAGAAGCAACTTTCAGCTAAGAGCCAGATAACTTCCTAAATAGTAGAAATCTTAATGCAATGACAGAAGGCACTTCTCTTCTTTTATAAGTTTTCTTTAGTAGGTAGCAAGAATCTTTCAGATAGCAAGTAACTGGTAATGGGGGTGATGAGTGACCAGTAACCCGTGAGAGAAAAATGAAGAACAATGGGGGCACCACATCATCCCAGGGCTCTTTACATAGGAAAGGAAAATGCAAACACACTGAAGGTACTTATGGGGGCATAACTTCATCCCACAGTTAACCTTTAGGACACCTTCCTGATTACCTCCACTAGTTCTACTTGTTAAATCAAATGGACAAGAAAGCTCCTAGGAAATAGACATACGAACAATTTCCTAAGATAACACAAGCTATAATAGCACAAAGTCTGCAAGTAACCTATTTTCTCATTTAGACAAAATAATATGAATTAAAATTTGAGCTCAAAGTCTTAGTAATGCCTTTCAATTTGGGTAGAGTTTTGCTTCTGATAATAAAAAAGGTCTCTCTTAAATGACATAAGAGATTACAATATATAGAGGCCTAAGGGAAACTTGGCACTTTCTCCCAATGAAGTGACCCATTAAGTGCATTCAATGCCTTAGATGCATTCTTGGTTTTTGTCAAGAAGGGCCATGTTAGAGCAGGGTGGTTGCCTTAACTGTGACATGTTGATTCATCTCTAGTGCCTCCTCTTTAGCCCAAATCACTCATTCATTCACCTATTTAGCTGTACAACTATCTATTCTACCTTTACCTCTAAGGGGACAAGAAGATGGCTATTTTAATGTTAGTAAACCCCAAATATCTACCTAGCAAACTACTTCACCTACTGGTAGTAACTCCTACTGAGTTTCCCTCTCTGTCTCTTCTTTCTCTTGATCCTATCCTTAGAGTCTTTTGAATGCATTCAAGTCCATGATTTAAGTCTTCTAAAATAAACAAACACTTAATTGAGAAAAATTTTAAATTTTTGGGCCCATCATTCTTCCCAACAACTCTCTCGTGTCTTTCTCACTTGCCATGGCTACTTTCTACTATGACACGGATGTAGACACTTGGCAACATCCACTGCACTAGGTCAGGGCACGTGGTGAGTTCCGAGCTTTGAGGCTTTATTTGAAATTGTGTCTCGGCTTGTGACACCTAGTAGCATTCACTAATTTTTGAGGCTCAAACCTTTCTCAAAGGGAATGTGCCCTTTAGGGTCTTCTAAGTGGTTTTCAAGCTTTGATTTTTTGGTGGGCTATCATCCCTTTCATTTCCTTTAGACAAAATGTCTGAAGGAATTCCTTCAAATAATTCATCTAAAGGAAACATTTCCTTAGTTCTATATGTGCCTTTGTATTATGAGTGCCCCTTTCCTTTGACACGTGGCACCTTCCACTTCTTTGAATAAGTGCCATATGGCATCTTCTATAGGAATAGGTGAGGACACGTGGCATCTTCTATTGTCAACACTTGGCATCATCTACCTCTTTGAGCCTTTATGCCATTGTAAAAACATTTGGGGCTCAGTCGGGCTCTCATGGACGATGGCACTTGTCAGCCTCCACCAATCTCTGCAAGCGACACATGGCATGGTCCAAATACATTTTTTAGTCATGCGAATGTAGACACTTGGCATGTTTCACTTCATTTAGTCACTCATCCCTGAGCCCACCATGGTCTTTGCTCAAAATAGTGAAGCTAAGGGAAGAGACTATGGATATTGACACTTAGAGCCTCTTAGCAAGCTTCAAGAGGGACACATGGCATTATCTACTGCTCTTAGGAAAAACATATTGAAGCATTCTGTAGTTGCCACTTGTCACCTTCCATGGAACTTAGGAATAAGCTTTACTGAAAGGGACCTTACAACTTATAAGGAACTCTAAGAAGTGAATGCCAACATGTGTCACATTCCACTGAGTTACAATGCTGACATATGGTGTGGTCTAAATATTTTTAGTAATTACATAGATGTAGACACGTGGTGGCTTCTAATGAGTTTTCAAAAAGGGACGTGTGGCACCTTTTGCTACTTCTCTGAAACAAAGCATAAAGGAGCTCAGATGATGACACTTGGCAGCATCTGCCTGACTCTTTCTTTTGCATGCATCTCTTTTCTTAACTATGGCAACCTTTGAACCCATGTGTTAAACTAATTAAATGTTGAATCCATTAAACTGATGAACCAAAATGGTTCAAGGTTCAACAGTTTAATCCTTGTCCTAATGCTTGTCGATAGGTCCTTTTTGATTGAGCCAAAGTGCTAACCCAAACTTGAAGGTGACTAAGTAATGGAAACTCACTCTTTTGATTGAACTCACCTGTAGAAGCCTTTGAACCTATTGAACCTATTAGTCCTTTTACCAAAAAGTTGAGAAAATGATGAAATTGAATGTTTTAGAGCAAATTTTTGGAAAGGGGAGGGACAATTTTGGCCATTTAAGACCAAAATAGTCATATATTGTCGAAAATATGAGGATTCATTTTTCAGGGACAATAGCTGGCTCCTATTGGGGAACTTTCATTAGATGATAACTCAAAAAAATTAAGAGTAGAAACCAGAATCTCTAGTGCCTTGAAGTGCACCATTGGGCTATAGAGTCATGCTACCCAAAAAGAAAGGCTCAAAAAAAAATGAAAATGAAATGAACAAAACAAAACAACAGACTATATAAATATTCATATGTACAGGGGAACTCATCTAATACTTCAAGAGTTGAAGTGTTTTAGATGTTGCCCATTATGAGGCAGAGAAAAGAGAGTGCCATCTTGATACTTCAATAGGAAACTATTTTTACCATTGAGCTGATGAATAGTAAAAGGGCCCCTCCATAGAGAATCAAACTTTTTATGCATCCCCTTTGGTTCTCTTCTCTTGTCCCATAGTAGGACTTGATCTCTAATCTAGAAATCATGATTCTTTGCTTTCTAGTCAAAGAGCTTCTTCACTAGACTTTGATGGGTAGTAATTTGATCCACCACTACAGTTCTCTACTCATTCAACTCAGTAAGGTGCATGATCCTCTTCTCAAGTGAGCTCTCATACATTTGATCTTTAATCACCTTAGCCAATTTCAATGCTGGCAATTCCAAGGTGATTGGTATCTTAGCATTTACACTATAAAGAAGTTGGAAGGGATACATACCAATTGCTCTCTTTGGTGTAATTTTTTCTACCCATAAAACATCAACTAATGCCTTATGCCAAGTCCTTTAGTTATCATCCACCAGCTTCTTAATGATAGTCACTAGGTTTTTATTGCTTGACTCAGCCTGTCCATTCCATTGTGGGAAGTAATCAGAGGAATGGGAGAGTGTAATTCCATAGTAGAAGTAGAGCTAAGTAACCTCTTGGGAAGTGAAGTAGGTGGTATTATCAGTGACAATTTTTATTGGGACCCCAAATCTAGACATGATGTTTTCTTTGAGGAAATTGCATACTACTTCTAAAGTAGCATGTTTGGTTGGAACTACTTTTTGTGATGTCCCTTACTTAGGGGCTCTCTTATCTGCACAAAAAAACTCTGATACCAAAGACCAGAGCTCTGGTCTTTGGTATCAGAGTTTTTTTGTGCAGATAAGAGAGCCCCTAAGTAAGGGACATCACAGTGGTATCATGTCCCCTTTTTCGTGGACATTGACAGGTTTGATGATTAGCTTATTAGGTGACCTTCGTAGGCTAATATAATGGATAGAGGGTCATAATGGAGCTTGGCTTGACTTTGATTCACAAAATTTCTACATTTGGTTTTCATTCAGGGTATTTCAGATGCATTAAGCCTGAGCTCCTACTTTTTAGGGATATTTGATATGCAGTGGAGCACCTTTATTTTGGTATGGTCATATGCGGAATCACTCCCTGATTCACCTGCTTCGATCGGTTTGAGGATCCGACGTATATTGAGGGAGATATTAATATTTGATTGATTTAATCAAATATTAACTATTTGGTCTCATTAATAATTAATTATTAATTATTAATTATTTGCTCTAATTTTAAATTAGAAACCCTAATGCTAATTTAAGAAAACCCTAATTAGGGCAAGCATATCTTTTGAGGGTATAAGGGTTTCACATGGAGGCCATTATTGATTATGCATAGATTATTGATTATTGAAAATTGAAGAATTTCTTCTGTGAAGACTGAGCCTAGGGTTCCAGGATTCCATTGCAGTGGAGAACGTTCCCTCTTCATTGTGTGTGATTTAGAGGCTGTGAAAGATCAGCTGATTTATCGCCAAATTGAGAGATAGCTTCATCCAGAAGTTATCACAGAATTCCAGGTTTGAGAGATAACTTCACACAGAAGTTTATCACAGAGCTTTCCAGGTATTTCTTGATTTAGTTCATGTTTTTGTTTCAATAAATTATACAGAGAGAGATCTGTTGTATTAGACACAATAGATTTCCAGATCAGGGATCAACAGACAGGTTGTGCTAAGTTGGCGGCCGTACTAAGTCCGTACAGGTCCGTACAGATCCAATCAGGCACCGACATCGGCAGAGAGAGGGCTTATAGCGACCGACATCGGTCGACTGAGGACCGACGTCGGCAGAAGCTGATCGACAGAGACCGACGTCGGTGAGATATCAACCGATGACGGCGTCTGTGTGTCGACACAGAAAGGCTGAGACCCTTCCAGAGTCAGATTTCACTCCCAGATTTGCAAAACATCAGGGTTTTAAGACCAGATTTTAATATTCCTTATTTGTACAATAGAGACTCATCTTTTGTAATCATCCAGAAGAATAAGTAATAAGATGTTGATTTGCTATGGACAGATTATACTGTGATTTGCTTGTGCTTATTTGAATATATTCTGCAAGTTTATATTGTGATCAGAGCTTTAGAGTTTATATATTCCCTGTTTGAAGGGGATATCACAGTGGTATCAGAGCTTATTGTGCAGATAAGAGAGCCCCTAAGTAAGGGACATCACAGTGGTATCAGAGCTCTGGTCTTTGGTATCAGAGTTTTTTTGTGCAGATAAGAGAGCCCCTAAGTAAGGGACATCACAGTGGTATCAGAGCCAAATTCCTGCCATCCTGTTGGGCACATCAGAGCTAATGTCTTGCCATCCTGTTGGGTAGTTTGGGTAGATTGAATCAGTGAAGGATCATGATGCCTTCATATACTCAGAAACAGTGGGACAATGATATGAAGAAGCTGGAACACAGTTTGAAGCAGTTGGATGAAACCCAGAAGAGGATGAATGCAATTCTTTCATATCCTACATCCAAAAACAAACCCGCACGGTATATGACAGTGAAGGAGGAGTGGGAGTTAGTACCACCTCGAATTCAGAAGTTGTTGCCTTTTGATCACTTTGTTAAGCATAGGAGAGAGCACTACATATCACTTCGACGAAAGAGTAGCATGTCCCATGATTATTATGATTATGAGATAGGAGATAGTGAAGATGATGATGAGTTAGATGCTTGCACTCAGAGTGTACAGGTGGGCTCAGATGTTAGTGCACTGAGGGTTGATGATCTCTCAACTATGGCAGAGATTGTAGCAGAGTCCCAGGATCCTATTATTGCAGATGATACTCAGGAGAATGCAGTGGACAGTTTTGAGGACTTAGTTTCACCGATTGTTTCTTTCTGTATGGAAGAGTTGGACAGTGATGCTATAGTTGTTGATACTCCGTCTGTTGATATGAGCTATGGAGTTGATTCACAGAGTATGGATGGTAGTACTCCAGAGATCATTGATTCTGAGTCTACTCTTTTGGACCATGCATCAGAGGAGGATTGTAGGAGACAGTCTAGCCAGTGCCACCATGTGTCTAGTCAGCTGAGAGTTAGTGAGCGAGACATTGCTACCGCTTGCAAGCATTTCGATGATGCTCGTCAGTTGTTAGCAGTATATGGATGGGGTTCTCCTACTAGCATCGAGCAGGGAGGTAGTTATTTGTCCTTGACAGAGATCCACTCTTTATGGGAGGCTATCCAGATTCTGAGACATGATTATATGCAGTTGGTCGCCGACAGAGATTATCTTATGGAGTGGGGTAGCACAGCACATGATGCATTGTTGGTTGAGGAAGATAAGGTGAGTGAGCTTACTCAGCAGCTAGAGGTGACTTCTGAGATTCTTGAGACTACGCAGTTAGCTTATGAGGAGTCACAATTTCATTTGGCTGAGATGACCATGGAGTTAGAGCATTTACGGTCTTCACCAGCCCCAGACTCAGAGGTTAGTACATTGAGTGTTGTTGGTGAGTACGTTCCTACAGTTGTTGCTGAGGAGCACGTTGATGAGGCTGATACACATGTTCAGGATTTGGTAGTACCTAATTATGAGGAGTTTGAGATACCAATGGAGTCGAGTCTCCATATTGATTCTTCTCACACATTTGATAGTATGGTATAGTTGGTTGTGCCACCATTACAGAGGGATCAGTTATGGGATGGATTAACACCATATTTTGTAGATGGGATTTGCAGTTGCCAAGTACACAATCTACAGTATCGACACATCCAGGGCAGTTGTGATTTTAGAGATTGGTTGAGTTGTGTTCACCAATTTGATTATGGGTTCCTCTTTGTTTTACTTTTGATGATATTGCAGGTACTTGCATTAATTCACAGCAGTGTAGAGCATAACTACATTTGGGATCCAGGTGGATCGAGTAGTTCATTGTTCCGAGATTGCTTGGGGACAAGCAATTTCTGGAGGGGTGGATTGTCATGTCCCCTTTTTCATGGACATTGACAGGTTTGATGATTAGCTTATTAGGTGACCTTCGTAGGCTAATATGATGGATAGAGGGTCATAATGGAGCTTGGCTTGACTTTGATTCACAGAATTTCTACATTTGGTTTTCATTCAGGGTATTTCAGATGCATTGAGCCTGAGCTCCTACTTTTTAGGGATATTTGATATGCAGTGGAGCACCTTTATTTTGGTATGGTCATATGCGGAATCACTCCCTGATTCACCTACTTCGATCGGTTTGAGGATCCGACGTATATTGAGGGAGATATTAATATTTGATTGATTTAATCAAATATTAATTATTTGGTCTCATTAATAATTAATTATTAATTATTAATTATTTGCTCTAATTTTAAATTAGAAACCCTAATGCTAATTTAAGAAAACCCTAATTAGGGCAAGCATATCTTTTGAGGGTATAAGGGTTTCACATGGAGGCCATTATTGATTATGCATAGATTATTGATTATTGAAAATTGAAGAATTTCTTCTGTGAAGATTGAGCCTAGGTTTCCAGGATTCCATTGCAGTGGAGAACGTTCCCTCTTCATTGTGTGTGATTTAGAGGCTGTGAAAGATCAGCTGATTTATCACCAAATTGAGAGATAGCTTCATCCAGAAGTTATCACAGAATTCCAGGTTTGAGAGATAACTTCACACAGAAGTTTATCACAGAGCTTTCCAGGGATTTCTTGATTTAGTTCATGTTTTTGTTTCAATAAATTATACAGAGAGAGATCTGCTGTATTAGACACAATAGATTTCCAGATCAGGGATCAACAGACAGGTTGTGCTGAGTTGGCGGCCGTACTAAGTCCGTACAGGTCCATACAGATCCGATCAGGCACCGACATCGGTAGAGAGAGGGCTTATAGCGACTGACATCGGTCGACTGAGGACCGACGTCGTCAGAAGCTGACCGAAAGAGATCGACGTCGGCGAGATATCGACCGACGACGGCGTCTGTGTGTCGACACAGAAAGGCTGAGACCCTTCCAGAGTCAGATTTCACTCCCAGATTTGCAAAACATCAGGGTTTTAAGACCAGATTTTAATATTCCTTATTTGTACAATAGAGACTCATTTTTTGTAATCATCTAGAAGAATAAGTAATAAGATGTTGATTTGCTATGGACAGATTATATTGTGATTTGCTTGTGCTTATTTGAATATATTCTGCAAGTTTATATTGTGATCAAAGCTTTAGAGTTTATATATTCCCTGTTTGAAGGGGATATCACAGTGGTATCAGAGCTTATTGTGCAGATAAGAGAGCCCCTAAGTAAGGGACATCACACTTTTACCCATTTGGTGAAGTAGTCTATTACTGTAAGGACATAATCATGTCCAACACTTGACGATGGGTTCATAACACCAATAAATTTAATTCTCCATTATTGGAAAGGCTCTTCTATGACCACTAGTTTGAGAGGTAGGGCAGCTAGCTTGGGCCTTTCAACAAACTGTTAGCACAGTTCACATCTCCTAACCCACTTGTATGCATCTCGAAAGAGAGTTGGCCAATAGTACCTAGCTCACAGGATCTTATGGGCAGTCACTAGGGCAAAAAAATGTCCTCCATAGGCTGAATTTTGGAAAGACTTTAGAAGTCAGCTTTGTTGCTCTTTGTCCACACAGCAAAGGAATGTTCCATCAAGGTGCCTCTTGTACAGGCCGTTGTCCCAGAGGACAAAATTAGTAGCTTTCAGCTTCATGGTCCTCCTTTATTTATAAGATAGGTTTGCAAGAGATTCACCATAAGTAAGAAAATGAGAAATACCTAAATACCACTCATTTGTGGTGGAGATGAAGAGGACTATAGGTGAGTCATCCACTTCTGGCTCTTCATGCTCTGTTCTTCTTGGCTTGTTATCAGCAATCAGTTGGCATAGCCCCTTCCCATGCACCAGCCTCATTGGCTTGATGATTAGATCAAACTCCTAGATTTTTTCAACCCAATTACCTCTTTTTGTCCTAAACTTCTGCTGAGTTAGTATAGATTTCATTGTAGTGTCAGGGACCAAGGTAGTAACTTGAGAATTGAGGATGTAGAAATAAAAATGTTTCACAGCCTTCACCACTACATAAGCATGCTTCTCCATATTTGAGTACTTCATCTCATGAACTTTGAGAGGATAGCTCATGAAGGAAATGGAATATTCCATACCTTCTTTATTTTGTTGAACTAGAATTGCTAAAAGCATATGTTTTGAAGCATAGCTGTAAATAGTGAACTCTTTGCTATAATCTAGGTAGGCCAAAATTGGAGCATGGGAAATGGCAGTCTTTACATCCTCAAAGGTTAACTTGCCTTCTTTAGTCCAACTGAAGGTGGCTTTTCTTTTCATCATGTTTACAATGTGCCTAGTCTTCTCGACAAACTTAGGGATGAACCTCTATAAGAAATTCAACTTCCCAAAGAAAGAGTGAACAACAGTCTTGCTTGTGGGCAAGGAAAGTTCTTGGATAGACTTGACTCTGTCTGAGTTAATTTTTATGCCTCCTTTGTACACAATGTGTCTGAGAAGTTTCCCCTACATTACTCTAAAAATTGACTTCTTGGGGTTCAAGGAACTACCATTCTAGTGGCAAAGTTACAACACTTTATGCAAATGGCTCACATGATCTGGGCAATGCTTAGAGAAGACAGTCAAGTCATCAATATAAACTATGATGAACTTACCCATCTCATCCTTGAAGGCAAGTTCCATTGCTCTTTAGAAGGTGGCACCAGCATTTATCAAGCCATAAGGCATCCTTTTATACATAAACATGCCCCAAGGTGTGGTGAAAGTGGTCTTATGCTGGTCTGCTTCACCAACTTTGACCTGATTATATCTTGAGAAGCCATCTAGCATTGATAACATCTCCAAGCCTATCACTATCTGCAACACTTGATCCATGATTGGCAAAGGATAATTATCCTTCAAGGATGCCTGATTCAAATTTCTAAAATCCACACAAAGGAAAATTTCACTATTCTTCTTCCTTACAGGCACTATATTGGCAATCTAGGTGGAATGATGGATTGGGAAGATTATCTTGGCATTTAGCATGTTTTAAATCTTTGATAAAATAGTACATAATATTTTTGGATTATAATGCTGGGACTTTTGCCTATAAGGTGTTGAATTAGCCTTAAGAGGAATGTTGTGTCAGATTTCATTAGGCCGGAGTGATTTCAGGTCATCATAAGAGTATGCTAGGACATCCATGTACTTGTTAAGCAAAGTGGTGAAGTTGAAACATTCTTCAGGAGTATAACACTTTCGAATGTTCACCATCTTGGGGTCTACCTTGGTTCCCAAATTTACTTGATCAAACTCTTAGGAGGAGCTTGAATCCATTTGTTTTTATTTGATTAATCTATCATGCTTATCAAATAGCTTCTCAAGGGAAACAAGGCCTTTAGGAATTTTATTTTAGTTGCAAGAACTCCCCACCTGTGCTTGAAAATGATTCAGGATTTGGTTCAGGCTCTTGAGGTTCACTGCCTTCAAAATGTAGCTATTCAAAGTTATCCTTTTTCTATAGGAAGCTAATGATTTGATCATCATTATCAAATACCTACCAATGACTACCATTATCAGGTATGCTTGGTCTAAAGACCATCTCAATAGTGTACCTATCTCCTTTGAAGTCTGGGTGGGGGATCAAGAGGGTGGCTGAAATAACTAGTGCATTAGCCCGATCATTAAATTCTCTGGAATCTGCATAGATGTTGAAAGCATCAAAGTTTTTGAGTTGATCCCATACTAGATTATGGTAGTGGCACAATCTTTCATTCTTTATTTGATACAAGTTTCTCACCTGAGAAACCACTAGTTTGACATCTCCTTTAGCATGAAGGAGCTTGATGCCTTTGTCCCTAACAAATTTTAATCCCAGCAATAGAGATTCATACTTGGCTATGTTATTGGTGTTTCTGAATTTCAACTTATAAGATGAAGGAAAAATATCTCCTTGAGGAGATATTAACACAACCCAAGCTCCTGAACTAGTGGAGGAGTAGCTGCCATCAAATTCAAGAATCCCTACCTCATTTGATACTGATTTTCCTTGGGGTTATTCTTTATTCTGAGGAGGGGATTCTTCCACACTTGCATTGGGCTCAGCCACTTCTTCTACTATCCACTTGACTGTATTTCCAAGTTGTCACTTGCAGGAGCTTCATCAAATGCCTCATGAACTTCATCCATGGATAGATAGTAGTTACCCAAGCCTGAAGACTCGAACATGATTTGAGCTTTAGGTGATGAGGTCCAGGTAACTAAGTATTTTGCTTCCTTTTCAGGAAGTAACCTCTTCATGACACCTTTGACTAGCATCCTTACCTCTGATAAATCCATGCTCAATTCTCCACCAACATCCCTATAGAAATTATACCCAAAAAGGATACCATATGATGCTAGGACGTCTTCTACCAAGATAGTCATCTTGATCCTTTTGTTTGGAAAGGTAGCAAAGGCAAATTGGATGTCTTTTATTTACCCCAGCAGTGGCACTTGTTTGTTCTCCATGGAGAAGCACCTACCAAACATCTTGGTCAGTGTGAGATCAAGGGATTCAACTACTTTAGCAGGCATGACATTGTCTAAAGCTCCAGAGTTAATAATGCAATTATTCAGCTACCTTGCATTTACTAGCAATGAGACATAATAAGGTTCAATCCTACTAGGAGTGGTAGGAGGGGAAATGACAAGATTTTTCCTAGTGGATGCATCCTTGGGGGGATCATGAGTCACTCTAAGAACTGCTTGTTCAATAGGGATGTTTTGGTTTTTAACACACTAAACTAATTTATCTAACTATTCAGGATGGGACTGCAAGAATTCAAATTTAGACATTTGAATCTTGGTTTTCTTAATATGATAAATTATGTCAAATGTTGGAAATGAACTAGGTACGGAGGATGAGAGCTCATCTTTTTGAGTTTTAGGGGGGGAAGAACTGGACTGCAAGTTTGAAGTAAAAGGTGTAGTGGCATTTGGGGTACTTACCTTTCTTGTAATCACAAGGCCTTTTGGCTAGAAAGGGAGAGTGGATCCCCACTTAGCAATTGAAACTACTAGTTGAGGTTACTCCTCTACTATCTTTTTATTAGCTTGTTGAGCTAATTGATTCTTGGACCAAGTGAATACAACATATGACCCCTCAACTACATTACCTTTACTCCTAAGTTCATCCTGATAGTTCAAGAAATATGAGAGTCACCAGCTAATTCTTCTTCTTCCTCAGTGAAGAGATTATCACCATCTTCAAGATTCAACTTAGGCTAGGATGAGAAGTCTGATTTAGCTTCAAGATATCCAACTATTGAGACAGTTGGAGGTGCTTCGAGGGTGAGATTCCTCTGTGGAGGAGGAAGGTGATTTTATTGTCCCTAATTCTTGGCAGCATTGCCTTAGTACACCTAATTTTGAAATGTCCTCCTGGGTATATCTCTGTATGAAGGAGTAGATGACATTACTTGTGCCACTTGTCTTTTGAGAGCTAGCACTTCATTTTTTAGCTTCTACATCATAGGATCAGTGGTAGTAGAAGGGGAATATTTTGAAGAAGAAGAAGAATATTTACCTCTATTTGGGTCTCTCCTTATCTTTCTTGTTAAGATAAGGTCATCTTCGAATTCGGTAGCCAAATATTGAGTAGCTTCAAGATCTATGTGACTAGATCTTCTTAGTAGAAAACTCACTTCAGGTAGTTGTGAGTTAATGAAGAAGCATTTGAGGTTTTCAGGGGTCGGCTGAGCTATAGCAGGAATTCAATTCCTCAGCTTATCAAACTTTGCTATGAAATCCCTCATAGGCTCTTGGGGTTCCTTCTTCATTTGTGTGAGCTAGGCCAACAAGGCATGTGTATCCTCTATAGGCTTGAATCTGGCCTCAAATTTGGCTTTGAGTGTGTCCCAATTAGTTATTGATTGGGCTTGCAGGTGGTAAAACTAGTCTAAAGTAGCACCTTGCAGTGTTTCCATGAAAATCCTAACTGCCACATCCTCAAATTCTATGCCTATCACACCACAGGATATGTTAAAGGTGGCAACGTGTTCATCAGGATGAAATTTTCCATCCCCAAAGAATTTGGGGAAATTATTTCTCAAGCTTTGTGGAAGTTCATGCAAGGGTGGAGTTAAATTAAGTGGGCCAAAAGAGTTACCCTAGGGACCTTGAGCTACCATAATAGGATTATTGAAAGTAGGGATAACAAATCTAGGTAGAATTTGGATGGGTAAGGCTTTGATAACCATAGGAAAAGTAGCTCTGCCTTGCGTTGATGTCTTGGTATGGGTATGAGGGACACTCCTAGATCATTGAACTTGAGGTTGGGGAGAAAGTAAGTCAAAAGCTTTTTCCTATGCCAACTCAAAGGCATGATCAAAAACACCTTGAGCTCTTTGGCTTCTGGTATAGTTTGGGGTTGACAGATTGTGAATCAAAAATGGAAAAGGACTGGTTGCACTTTAGTTTGAAGCTTGAGGCTTCAAACTGCTTGTCCTTCCCCAACAGAGTCACCAAAAAACTATTGGGTGAATATTTTGTTGACCAACTACTGGCATTCAAAATAGTTCCTATCACCACAGCATAAGGAGATTGGTCATCCAAATGTGCAATTTACTACATCACAAGGGGACAAATATCTCTTCTCATCAAGGGGAGGTTCCCTATTAAATATGTGGTGGTTATATACTATGTATATAAGCAAAAATTAAGACACAAGGGTAGGATAAACCATCCATCTCTCTTTTTTTAGAGATGATGATGATAAATAAGGAAGAAATCTTGGGTGATGGGGAAGGTACTTCTCTTCTTTCAGAAGCAACTTTCAGCCAAGACCCAGATACCTTCCTAAATAGTAGAAATCATGATGTGATGACAGAAGGCACTTATCTTCTTTTAGAAGTGTTCTTCAATAGGTAGCAGGAATCTTTCAGATAGCAAGTAACTGGTAATAAGGGTGCTGAGTGACCAAACAACCTAAGAGAGAAAAACAAAGAAATATAGGGGCGCCACATCATCCCAAGCCTCTTTACATATGAAAATAAAATGCAAACACACTGAAGGTAATTATGGGGGCACAATGTCATCCCACAATTGGCCTTTAGGACACCTTCCTGATTACCTCCACTAGTTCTACTTGTTAAATCAAATAGATAAGAAACCTCTTAGGAAATAGACATATGAACAATTTCCTAAGATAGCACAAGCTATAATAGCACAAAGTCTGTAAGTAACCTATTTTCTCATTCAGATAAAATAATATGAATTAGAATCTAAGCTCAAAATTCTCAATAATGCCTTTCAATTTAGGCAAAGTTTTGCTTCTGATAATAAAAAAGGTCTCTCTTAAATGACATAAGATATTACAATATATATAGGCCTAAGGGAAACTTGGCACTTTCTCCCAATGAAGTGACCCATTCAGTGCATTCAATTCCTTGGATGCATTCTTGGTTTTTGTTAGGAAGGGCCATGCTGGAGCAGGGCAGTTGCCTTAACTATGGCATGTTGATTCATCTCTAGTGCCTCCTCCTTAGCTTGAATCACTCATACAATCACCTATTTATCCGTGAAACTATCTATTCTACCTTAACCTCCAAGGGGGATAACAAATGGCTCTTTCAATGTTAGCAAACCCCAAATATCTACCCAGCAAACTACTTCACCTACTAGCAGTAACTCCTGCTAAATTTCCCTCTCTGTCTCTTCCTTCTCTTGGTCCTATCCTTAGAGTCTTTTAGATGCATTCAAGTCCACACTTTAAATCTAATAAAATCAATAGACACTTCATTGAGACAAATATTACATTTGTGGGCCCATCATTCTTCCCAACAACTCTCTCATCTTTCTTGCTTGCCATGGCTGCTTTCTGCTATGATGTAGGTGCAGACACTTAACAACATCCACTGCACTAGGTCAGGACACAAGTGGTGAGTTCCAAGCTTTGAGGATTTATTCAAAATTATGTCTCAACTTGTGACACTTGGTAGCATCCACTTCTCTTTGAGGCTCAAACCTTTCCTGAAGGGAACTTGCCCTTTAGGGTCTTCTAAGTGGCCTTCAGGCTTTGATTCTTTGGCAAGCTATCATCCTTTTCATTTCCTTTGAATAAACTATCTAAAGGAATTTGTTTGGATAATTCATTTGAAGGAAAACTTTCCTTGGCTCTACATGTGCCTTTGTATTGTGAGTTCCCCTTTCCTCTGACATGTGGCACCTTTCGCTTCTTTAAAAAAGTGCCACATGGTGTCTTCCATAAGAATAGGTGAGGACATGTGGCATCTTCTATTGTTGACACTTGGCAACATCTACCTCCTTAGGCCTTTGAGACATCGTAAAAACATTTGGGGCTCAGTTGGGCTCTCACAGATGATGACACTTCTTAACCTCCACTGATCTCTACAAGGGACATGTGGCATGGTCTAAATACATTTTTAATCACATGGATGCAGACACATGGCATGTTTTGCTTCATTTAGTCACTCGTCCCTGAGCCCACCATCATCTTTGCTCAAAATAGTGAAGCTAAGGGAAGAGACTATGGATATTGACACTTGGAGCCTCCCAACAAGCTTCAAGAGGGACATGTGGCATAGTCTATTGCTCTTAGGATAAACATAGTGAACCATTCCTCGATTGCCACTTGTTGCCTTCCATGGAACTTAGGAAAAAGCTTTACCAAAAGTGACCCTGTAACTTATAAGGAACTCTAAGAAGTGAACACCAACATGTGTTGCATTCCACTAAGTTACAACTCTGACATATGGCATGGTCCAAATATTTTTAGCAATCGTGCGAATTCAGACATGTGGTGGCTTCTGATGAGTTTTCAAAAAGGGACGCATGGCACCTTTTGCTACTTCTCCAAAGTAAAGCATAAAGGGGCTCAGCCAATGACACTTGGTAGCATTTGCCTGACTCTTTATTTTGTGCACATCTCTTTTCTTAACTAAGGTAACCTTTGAACTCGTGCATTGAACTGATTAAATGTTGAACCCATTAAACTTATGAACCAAAATGGTTCAAGGTTCAACGGTTCAATCCTTGTCCTGATGCTTGCTGATAGGTCCTTTTTGATTGAACCAAAGTGCTAACCCAAACCTAAAGGTGACCAAGTACTTGAAACTCACTCTTTTGATTGAACTCACCTGTAGAAGCCTTTGAACCTGTTGAACCTATTAGTGCTTTTACCAAAAAGTTGAGAAAATGATGAAATTGAATGTTTCAGAGCAAATTTTTGGAAACGGGACAGACAATTTTGGCCATGTAGGACCAAAATAGTCATATCTTGTTTGAAAAATGAGGAGTCATTTTTCAGGGACAACACATTTCAGATTTGATAATTAGATATAAGGTTATGATACCCTAAAATGGATGATTCAAGATTGGAAATTTTATCCATAAATATTTTAACTAAATTTGTTTACAGTGTGGGATATCCATAATTGGGTGGTAGGTTCGGTTAAGGTTGGGTGGCTATAATGAATGAATGAGAGGTGGAAGGTTGAGAAGATGACGCATATTGGTATGTGGTCATAAAAAGTTGGGATGATGCCACATATTGGTATGTGGGTATAAAAGGTTGGGTGGAAGGTGGTATGTACCCTTGTGGATTAAGAACATATTGGTATGAGGTCATAGGTGTTTTTTAAGGGATATGGGTTGGTTTAGAGGTAAGGTTGAAGTGGTAGGTTGAGTTTGGGTGGTAACCCTTATACTAATGGGTGGAAGGGTAGAAGGTATGATAAAAACTAAACTTTAGAGTGGGGTAGAAATTGGTGGGTTGGTAGTAAAAAGAGGAAGGGTATAAATAGGGGTATAAGTTAACCCTATGGTAGATGGGGTATAGATAATAAGAGGTAAGGTTGTCCCTACATTGGAATTATTGGTTGGTGTAGGAGGGGTTTGGTTGTATGTTGGAATTTTGAATAAGGTTTTGATGGTGGCAGTGGCTAGGATATTGATAGAGGAAGAGGATTCAATGATCAAAGGTTGGGTGGATGTAACACCAACCATAAGAGGAGGAGGCATGGAATATAGTGTATCTATAAGAGGAATCAAAGAAATAGGGGTACAATGAGATAAAGTTTTAAGGTAATGTTGAAGGTTTTGGGGTTGTTGTCAAGGAATGTGGTAAAATGCACATCCCCTTCAACAATTATCCAAAGCATGGTAGGAGGGGAAGAATGATGAGATACCTTAATATCTGAAATATACTCTGTAAAGGAGGAGGAAGAAGAGGCAGGTGGTCTTTGGTTGGTTTGATTTTTCAACTTCCATCTAGTAAAAAGCATGTTAGAAACTAAGAAATAAATGATATGAATTAACACCTCAAACTCAAAACAAGCAAATAAAAAGAGTAAAGAAACTAAAACATACACTAAGATGCATTAATTCTTGGAGTTTTAATTATCTCTCTTTTAGCTTCCTTGGAAAGTGTGAAGAAAAAATTTTGTTTATAGAACAAGTCCTAGAAAGAAGTCTATGTTTGGTTATAGGTTATGTTTAGGTACTCAAGAAAGAATTATGTATTGGATCGGGTACATGGCTTGGTACTTGGGGATTTTCCCCATCACTTCATGGTCTCATAGAAGATTTGACCACTTATCCAATATACCATTTATCAAGAGTTTATACTCAACTAGAGAGCTAAGTTGGTTCTTCCCTTGGTGATTAATTCTAAGTATGATTACTAGGAAAGGGTAAGATTACTGTTAGGTGATGAAAGCCTAGTTGGGCCTTGTATCAAGAATATTTTATGTTTAGATTTATTGATGTGGTTTTTTTTGTGTGTGATAATAAGTGAGACTATGATTAATTTACTTGATTTAATTAAGCTATGTGAGTTAAACAATACAAGCAAACTATGGATGCAAGTCAATTTCATCTAAAGGAAACTTTGATGTCTTTTAAAATGAATACAATAATATGAAACTAAATATGATATGATGATTATGCAAATACTAAACCTAGGATGAATACTTTTGATTTTCAAAAATAAAGGCAAAAATAACAATTTTTACTTTTTTCCTAAGAATTAAAAAGAGGCTAAGACTTGATTTTTTGAAAAAAAGAAAGGAAATAAGGAACATTTTAATTTTATAAAGGAATGAAACTAAATTAATCTTTTATAATTCAACTAAATGTCGTAAAACTATGAACCCAAGAAAAAGCTCAAGAGTCCCACCAATCATGCCAAAATGTTTCTATGATTTTTTCCTCATTTCTTTATTTTTGGAAAAAAGAAACTAATAATAAGTGTGTGGTATAAATACCTATTTGAAAGTGCACATGTGATCCAAAATAATGTTGAGAAATCCTCTTTGGATAGCAAAGAATAACCCAAAAATAAAAAAACACTAAAAAAGACTTGTTCATTAGATAATTAGTTAGGTGGATTGCCTAGCGTGAGCTAGATCCTAGAAGCAAGAGCTTCCTAGAAGGTTGTCAATCCACCTTCTTTAAACAATTAAGTTTTAAAATGATAAATTAAATGGAATAAATAAATATCATGCCAAGAAACATGCCAAGAAACATGACAAAAGAGTGGAATAGTGAAATGTGGCACCATTTTTCAAGTGGGACTATAAGTGGTCATTAAGGATAAAGGTGGTGAGATTCTCATTTCATAAATTGTGTCTTCCACTTTGATAATTTGTCCCCCACCTTGACAATATGTCCAAAATAATTGGAGATAATTCCAATGTACCCAAATGAGTCAAAAAGACTTTCTACCACCCTCTTTTATCTTTTGTTAAGCACTTAAAAAGGTGTCCCATGAACTTTGGCACCATTTTCCGTATGGGTGGGTAAATGAGTCAAGGGATAAGGGTGGTGGGATTATCACTTTACTAATGGGTCTCCCACTTGATTGGTATGTCTCCAACCTTGATAATGGATCCAAAATGGGTGGAGATAATTCCCATTTATCCTTTCCAAAGCACCCAACAAGTGGGAACTCTACTTTAGACACCACTTTGATGCATGAAGATAAAAGATGATGTTGAATGATGTCCCCTTGAGGATAAATTTTCCATACTTTGAAAGGGGGCCCTTATGATGCTTAATGATGTCATTAAGCACCTTTGACAAGGGTCCCAATTGGGGTATGATTTCCCAATTCAAGTCACCTCACTTATAAACCATGTCACTTGCCATATCACTATTGAGTTACCTATCATGTCATCATGAATAGTGAATTAGAATAATGTTTTCAAATAGTACTTTTGAATAGTACTATGTGAATAGTGATAGGTGAATAGAATTTTTGGTTAGGATAAGATGGTTAGGTTAAGGTTCAAGAAGGTTTAGATGGTCCTTGGGGTGGGCCTAAGGCATTCAGATATCTAGAAATGCATGTGTGTAATTTTTTAGTGTCTACACTCTCATACTTGAAAAGGCATAAGTTTAGGATTTCGGATTTGATTAATCCCTCTGATTATTTTATCATTACTTCCATCCCAAGTGAGTAAAACCAAGATATTGATGAGTTGGCATATATTTAATCCAACCTCATTCCTAGCCAAGATTCCCCTAATTTCAGTATTAAGTTGATCCCTTATCCTTTAGTGCTTGATAATGTCAACTATTTTCAAGTTTTCAATGATGATAAAAAAAATTGGATTTCATGACCAATTTTGGGGCATTTAAGACCCATATTATTGATGATAATAATTAAAGTTCATCTAAGGATGACATATTTAATGGTAAAGTCATTCAATTGAATGAAATTAAGATCCCCAAAGGGATCATCGCTCTAGAAAGACTATTTGATTAGGATAAGTTTGTTGATGTTTATAAGGTTACCAAAGTAAGTGAGAAAGATTATAATGTTGTTGATATTAGTATTTAAAATCAACCTCAGCTATTCAATGTTGGAAAAGCTTGGACAAACCTTTAGAACAAGAAAGCTAAATAACTCCTTACCCAATACAGGGATGTCATAGCATGGTCTTATGATGACTTAAAGATCTTTGATCCAAGAGTCATTACCCATACTATACCCATTAAGGAAAGTTACAAACCATTCAGGTAGAAACAAAGGCCTATAAACCCTATCTTATAACCCATGATTTTTAAAGAGGTCAAAATATTACTAGATGCTGGGATAGTCTTCTCCATCATGCATTTTACTTGGGTGGCTAACTTAGTGCTAGTCAAGAAGAAGAATGGTGAGATTAGACTTTGTATTGACTTCAAGAATTTAAAAAAAGCATCTGAGAAGGAAAATTATCCTCTTCATTCTATAGACCAAACGATACACGTTATTTCAGGTTTAGCTATGATACCTTTTGTTGATGGCTTTTTATGTTACAACTAGGTGTTAGTTGATAGAGAGGACATGATGAAAACAAATTTCATAACAAAGTGGTTAAACTTTGATTGAAAGAGGATTCCCTTTGGGATAATCCATGTATGAGTTACTTTCCAAATAGATATAGACCATGCCTTCCAAGGTCTAATTGGTAAGTGTATTATTATATATATGGATGATCTAATAGTTTTCTTTTAAATAAGGAAGATCACTTCATGCATTTATAATAATTTTTTGAGAGATGTAGAAGGTATGGAATCTCCTTAGACCCTAAGAAGAGTTTATTTTATGTTACATAAGTAAAATTATTGGGTCATGTTATAACCAAATATGGGATCTCTATAGATCCTAAAAGAGTGGAGGCCATATCTAAAATATAACCTCCAAATAGTCGAAAAGAGCTAAAGTCATTCTTTGGTAAGATAAAGTTTGTAATAAAGTTTATTTATGGATTTATAAATATTGTCAAGCCACTAAATGACATGCTACATAAGGATGCCAAGGTCACATGGAATGAATAATCCAAAAAGGAATTCATTGACATCAAAGAGGCCATTAGCCAGGATCTAGTCCTCATAAGTCCTAATTTCTCAAGGGACTTATACCTCTATTCCTTTGCATCTGACCGCACTATGGATACTATATCGACTCAAAAAATTGAATGGTGTGATCACCTAATTATAATAATTTTAAGTTTAATTATTCATTTATGGATAAGCAAGCACATGCATTCGTTAAATAAGTTAAGAAATTTAGGAATTATATCCTTAGAAATAAGGTGTATGCTATCTTACCTAACCCTACCACTAAACTTATGTTAAGTTATAATGAATTAGGAGAATGTAGAGTTAAGTGGATGTCAATTTTATAAGAGTATGAATTGGAAATGAAAAAAACAAAATTGGTAAGATGCCAAGGTTTTATTCAGATGATTGTTAATGATAACCCTAGTCTAAGTATTATGCAAGTGGATCAACAGAACTTATAAGATAGTGAATGGTAAAATTAAATAATATGTTTAATAATTAATGGTACTTATCATATAGGATTATATAGGGATCAAAAAAGGGCCCTAAAGTTGAAGGCAACCCATTACCTGATCAAGGATGGGGTCTTATATAAGAGAAATTTTGAAGGGGTTTATTTGAGATGTGTCTCACAAGAAGAAGCCACCTAAATCATGAGCACCTTCCATGAAAAGTTGGGCAATAGACATCCATCTAGGAGAACCAAAAACCATAAAATTATTAAAGCTAGTTATTATTGGCCAACTATTTTAAAATATTTTCATAAACATGTGAGGAAAGTCATTCATGTCAGATTTTTAGCATCAAGGAGCCAAGGGTAGAAATGCCTTTAAAACTAATCATGGTTGATGAACCATTTTATCAATTGGGGTTAGAATTTGTTGGGTTAATCAACACTAATTAATCTAAAGGTCACAAGTATGTCTTGACTACCATAGACTATTGTATAATTTAGACTGAATATGTAGCCACTAAACAATGCAAGACTAAGAAGGTGATCAATTTCTTAGAGGAAAACATCTATAATAGGTTTATAACTCTAGTCTCTCTAATGTGTGATAATGGATATGCATTTATCTCTATAAAGATGACTAGACGGGCTTATGATAATGGCATTACTCTCAATTTTGCATCCAACCATTATAAGATAGTGAATGGTATAATTCAATAATATGTTTACTAATTAATGGTACCTATCTTATATGATTATATAGGGATAAAAAAATGGCCCTAAGGTTGAAGGCAACCCATTACCTGATCAAGTATGGGGTCTTGTATAGGATAAATTTTTAAGGGGTTTACTTGAGATGTGTCTCACAAAAAGAAGAGACCTAAATCATGAGCACCTTTTATGAAAAGTTGGGCAATAAACATCCATCTAGGAGAGCCACAACCCATAAAATTATTAGAGGTAGTTATTATTGGCCAATTATTTTAAAATATTTTCATAAAGATGTGAGGGAAAGTCATTCATGTCACATTTTTAGCATCAGGGAGCCAAGGGTAGAAATGCCTTTACAACTAATCATGGTTGATGAACCCTTTTCTCAATGGGGGTTAGACTTCATTGGGTTAATCAACCCTAATTAATCTAAAGGTCACAAGTATGTCTTGACTACCATAGACTATTGTATAATTTAGACTGAATATGCAGCCACTAAACAATGCAAGACTGAGAAGGCAATCAATTTCTTGGAGGAAAACATCTATAATAGATTTAGAACTCTAGTCTCTCTATTGTGTGATAATGTATATGAATTTATCTCTATAGAGATGATTGGATGGGCTTATGATAATGGCATTACTCTCAATGTTACATCCAACCATTATCCCCAAAAGGAATGGAGTCTCTAAATCTACAAATAAAAACCTAATGAAGGTAATCAAAAATTATTTTATAGACAAGCCTTGGACTTGGCATAAGTTATTTAAATTTTCACTTTGGGATGATAGGATAAGAATTAAGTAAGCCTTAAGAACCTCACCATTGATATTGTTGTATGAATAGGAAGCCATTTTTCCTATCATTCTTAAGTTGTCCATGTATATATTCATGAAAGAATATATGGAAGAGGGTAAAGAGTTAGTAAACTCTAGATTGTTAGACATCATTTAGATGGAAGATGCAAGGGAGAAATCCATTAAAAATTTTAGTAGCATCAAAACATAGTGAAAAGGTGGTTTAACAAAATATCAATGATTAAGGTGTTTAGATAAGGAGACCTGGTTCTCCTTTGGGACAAATCATCTGAGCCTAATGAAAAACATGGAAAATTCACACCCTTATGTATTATCCCATACCATATTGCAAAAAAATTAGGAAATAACAGTTTCAAGCTCAAAGATATACAAAGAGTAGAGTTTACATTACCCACCAATGGGTAGTACCTCAAGCACTACTTCTCTATTTCTCATCTTAAGGTCTCCATGGAGTGAACTGTAAGATGGTTAGATTTAGAGTAGGTAGGCTAGCTAGTTTCCTTTCAATTATTTCTTTCATATCCCTTATTTTTATATAATCATGTATATATTTATTCTCTTCTCCTTAATTTCTTATTTTCACACTTCTTATTGTGTTTCTCTTTCTTGTTGCTTTGTTCCTTGATTCTAATAAGTCATTTTAAATAGTTACGAGCTCAAATTTAAGAAGTTTTCTTGAAAATTCCCAAAATTTAGAAATGAAGGTGTGTATCCCATGCATATAATGACCATGGTCTTGAAATATAATCATAATTTTGTAATTTTCAAAAAATGGTAAAGACAAATAAAAGAAGTTAACTATTTCATTAGAACTTGACCATTGTCTTGACCTTAAATTAATTTTAAGAGGACTTAAACTTATAGATAAATAGCTCAAACTATCATGGTATAGCCATACTAACACTTAATAAAAATCCTTGCCTAGGATAAGGGTTTTATCCCTAAGTGATTCTCTAAATATCAAACATTTAACCAAATCCTAAAGCCTGGCTACCCTACTTCCCAACCTTGCTAAAAACATAAAGATCTAAAGAAAATACAAAAAAAAAATAACTCAATGAAATATCAAAAATATTTATAAGCATAGGTGATTCTATTAATCTCCATAAGGTGTATGGATGCTTGCATGATAGTGGAGCAATTCCTTGAGTGGAGCCAAAGGCATCTCTATCAAGGCTATGGACATCTAGCTGATAGCAAAGCAATTTCCAAGCCTTCCTTGAGTTAAAATATTTTTTTGTAATAGATATCTAAACTTGCCCCAAGTAAAGTGATTAGTGATCAAGGACAAGAAACTTAGAAGTTGTTTCTTGAATCCCATGACAAATAGTAAGTGAAATCAAATCACACACACAATATGGCTATGTCTTGGTGTTTGGCACTAATTTTGAAACTACAAGGTTAATTTTAACCATAATATGATCTAGATGGTGATATTTATCAATTGGTGTGGATGACCTAATTATTTGTCTAAATCAGAGTCTCTAGGTTCTAATATATTACTATGTTCCCCCCTAAGTTACCATTTATTAGGATCAACATACCCCTATTTTTAGAAATTAGTACCCTTAAGAAACCCTAAATATTAAACATGGAAATTTAGCATGTTAAGGTTATTTTTAGAATTTTAATATCATCCACTTTATCAAAAACAACCTTACCCATTGTGTTTGCTTTAGTTTTGATTCACAGTGCTAATAAATGGTCTTTATTGCCTTTAGTTGTAGGTTCCATGGTGTTTGTCCCTAAGAAATCCATGTTTCAAAACCCTAGTAGAACCCTTATTTCAAATTTGAATACTAATGGGAATCAATTAGTAGGAACCTTTTAAAAATCCATTTTGGACCTAAGGATAAAATTTATGTTTTAAGCCTAGTCATGTTTTTTTTAACACGACTAAAACTTATCCTAAAATTCTTCATCCCCTTTTTTATTTCCCCCTTTAAAGTTCCTTGTATGCCTAACTAATATTCATTTTAAAAGGTCTATTTTAATATTTCCTAACTTAACCTAAAGTTTTAACCCTAAAGCCCCATTATATTTATTAATACAAATGGGACCTTAGTCTTAACATCTTACCTTAAGTTCTAGTTCCCTGAGTCTACTTTTATGTTACCTTGGTCCCTTGCTTATACCTTAGCCTAAGGTTTTAATCCTAACGCCCTAACATATTTATTAATATAATTGGAAGCTTAGCCTAGTTCTTTTTATCACTGTGGTCCTAACATAACTTCCTCAAATCTTATAGGATCTAATGACCATAGATTTATCATGGAATTTGATCTAATAGAGCAAGGAAAGCCCAAGATTCAACTTAAACAACATGCATCTTGGATAATTTAATGGTTCATGCTTCCTCACAACTTTATAATTAGATGGCATGAGGAAAACCCAACATAATCCCATAAATAGCCCTTTGGCCAATCAAATTCAAGCTCTCAAATTATGATCAATGGGTCTCACTTCATCATGAGGACCTAATTAGATGGAGAAAATCATAGTTGAAAAGTCAAAAGATTATAAAAGGACTAAATGATCAACATGTGACACCTATACATTTGATGATCTAAGGCAAATGGTCCCTACCTAAAAAAGTAAAAAATCATGAGAAATATCTTAGATAATGATCTTACAGTTGTTACTTCATCATGGATTTTGATTTGATAGAACATATTAAGTCTAAGATCCTAGGAAGCCTTGTGAAATTGCCGAGTGGCACTCTCGCATTAGGCCACAATAATTTGATAATCTTAATATTTATGCTTGCATGACCATCATTCAACATCTATGAAGATGTATTTAATGTCTATGAGACCATCAAATTTAATATAATGAATTATTCTACTTAGGGTCAAACTAAACTCCAAAATCTTATTGAAAGGCTTGAAAATTGCTTTACAATATAAGGGAAGTGCTCAAAAAATGCTCAAACACTAGAAATATTCAATCTAAAAAATGTGGAAATGGTCTTATGGTCTAATTATATGAAAAAAAAACTTATTCTAAGTCTATACTTTAAGGTCCCCATGGCATTTCATTCAAATATCATGAACCTCAAACTAGAGACTTATAATAGGTCTTATTTTTTAAAAATTCCTTATAACATAAAATTTAGACTAAATACTTCGAACAAAAGGTTTTCATGTGTTTTTTAATAAATTATAACCCTATTTAATGTTGAAACATTATATCATTTAGAACCCCTTTTGAGCATGATTTGTAAGGTTGGGCATAAATATTTTAGACCAATGCATACATTGTGTTTGCTAAACACAACATAAAAATTGTCTTAGAACATTTAGCCATGATCCCCTTTATATAATTTAGAAAACTTAGACATAAATCCTTATCCTAATGTTTCCTTCATACTTAATAAACATATAGTAAACCTTAGCCTAAATATTTTAATCCTAAGTCCCATTTTAATAATGTACTGACTTAAAGTTTGGGCATTTTAATAGATCTAACGATTCATGCTTTGTCACTTGAAGGTGATCCAATGACACAAAGATCATGATGAATTTTCAATAAAGTCCCAAGAACCTATGAGCTTGATGCATGGTAGAAGCCCATTTAAAATAGAATTGAAAGATGATCTAACAATTCATGCTTCATCATGTTCCATGATCTAACGATGCAAATATGCCCATGACTTTTTAAAGGCCCACAAGCTCACAACTTAGACAATGCTCATTCAATAAAGGACTGACATAGGATAAAAAACATGAGGAAGGCATGCAAATATGTCAAGTTTCACAACTATGGTGCTTGGAATAAAAAGGATCCAATCATAGGTAAGGGCTCATATTACAATCAACGTCTCTCACTAACTAAGGATTTTGATCTAACAATACAAAATATAAGAAGGTTTTTAAAATACCAATAGCTAGTGCTCAAAGGAATTTATGAAAATTACCATGAAAGGTCTAAACCAATTTCACATAGGCACCATGCAAGCATAAAAGGACAAAACAAAAGATCTTGTGGGCTCAAAAATGCAAAGGTATAAATTCAAATATCTAAATCAAATCCAAGGAACGTATAAGCCAAAGTCTGATATATCTAGCCATTAAAACTCTAAAACCCTAAACCCTACATAAAAGCAACCCAATTGAATTCATTGGTCATAATTTGATCCAAAGAGAGATTGATTATGTTTTTGAGTGCAAAATATCTTTCACAGAGACCATTTGATATTTGAGATAAGTAATTTTCAAAAGAGAGACCATGGAAGCTCATAAACAGTAGCTAAAGGAAGAGACTGAGATCTACTTATTGATAAATAATGAGGGGTGAATCTTCAAAGACATCAAATTAGACATTGTAGCCCTAAATGTCTCTAGTATTAAGAATTGGTTTGAATTATTCTTCATCATGTAATAACTAAAACCCATTATAAAATAGGAGCATAGTATTTCCATGGTGAGCCAGGGACATTATTACTTGGTCGTTGTCTAGATTTACAACCTTCACCATGCTACTACAAAGCTTGATATACTACATTAAATAGACATCATTGCCCCCATATTTGTTGAATGTATAGTAGATAATGAATGGATCATCAGGGAGGGAGATTTAGAGAAGATATCCTATATTTATCTTATAGATTTTGAGAAATATTATAAGCTCATAATTCCACATGTAGACTTATCTAAACTTAAATAATGGACCAACACTCATGACCTAGACTCTATCCTTAGACTCTATCTACACCAAGGACCCCATATCTTTAGGGACTTTGAAGGTAAAATCCCAATAGTTTAATTTAGGGAGGAAATAAAAGCCTTTAGAGCCCCGTCAACCACATATATAAATAAAAAATGTGTTCCCTTTACACATTTCATGGTGGAAGAAAAGTTCACCCCTTTAATTAGAGATTTAATCAGTGTCTTCTTGTCCAATTAATTCACTACCATCAAAAGGAAGACATCTAAGAAATTTTACATGATGTCATACCTAATATATTCCCTACTTAAATTAATCAACTTCCTTAGTATTAGAAATTGGTATCCTAAGGGAAAAACTACCATTTCTCACCATTACTCTAAATTGCAAATTTTTAAGTACAAGAACCATATGTAATTTATTTGTGACTATGTCTACCAAGCCATAGTGGAGGCTGTCATAGGTGTTCCCATTCCTAGGCTCCACCCACTGATCAATAAGTGTGTTGAAATGATGGATGACATTTGGTACTACCCTGATTGCATAGTCATCAAGATTGAGGGGATCATGTCCCAGCCTTACATATTTCTATTATATGTTCTAAGTAATCTTGATGAGAAATAAATTTCCTCCCAACTCATCCATGTCATTAATGGGACCTAAAAATAAAATAATAAGTGCCTCTCCACCCCTTCCATCTAACCATTGGAAGAACTATACTTTAAGATTGGTAACATGTTGATACCATGGCCAAGCATAGGGATTGATTTGGGTTTTAGCTTGATGAACTAAAGATTTGGGATCCTAATAATATAGTGACTAATCATTGAAAGGATAAAAAAATCCCCAAGCCTAAGTATGTGCATCATCTTGATGTTCATGACACCATCTACATTAGGGCTAGGAATTATGAGGAGGTGTTGGCTAGGATCCAAGGGCACAAAATCAAACTAGAACATAGGTTAACCAAAGATGATAAGATTTTAGGAAAGCCATGGAAAATTCATCCTTTACAATATCACTTACTATTTGGACTATCTGGGATAGCTTAAGAACCACCATAACTAGAACAACCACAACCATAAGGGAAAATTATGCAAGGCCATGATGAACAAGGCCATGGTAAGGAGAAATTAGGAGAGGTGAAATTGAAAGAGAGACATAAAGAGGGTCCCTTATCTTCAGCACTCCCACAAAGGCTACCTTCCCTAGTTTCATACATAGATATGATTGCCTTGGAACTAGAAGAGACACTTGAGGGTGCCTTCAAGGAACTTGAAAAGGCATTTGAAATAGATAGGGAAGAAGAATAATTTGATCTAGCTCAAGTCTAAGTAGGAGAGCCTAGGGAGGATGAAGAAAGGGATATTGATCTTGATACCATCCCAATGGCTCATAGGGAGAAAAGAAAAGCAAAAATGGCACTGGTATTTGTCAGACCTAAAATACCAAGGTTGACTCTTACACACCCAACTAGTGAGATCAACCTATTTAGTGATGAATTCCAAATTCATGGACCAGTCATCCATGACTAGTTTATTTATGGAAAATTTCAAAATATTCCTTCTCTTTTCCATTCATGGGCCATGACAAAATTTACCAATGTTGAATTGAAAGATGGCATGAAGCCATGGGTTAGGGCTATGATAAAGGAACAAAAAGAAAGGAGAATTATGGTCACTCTAGGACCAAAAATAAAGAATATGGATGCTCCTAGAGTATCAAGTAGCATAGGTGTAGAGGTTGTAGAACCTTTGAAATTAACAAGGTCATCCACCACCATGTATTTTAATCTAGAGACAACTAGATTGGAAAGAGTCACCACCAAGATAGCCATGGTGGGAGTTGAGGAATTCACCTTCCAAAGGGTACATCCCTTTGTAGGTCTAACCCCAATGGGAGGTTAATAGCTTGGAGAATATACTATTCATGAAGAAGATGTTGAGATCTTGATTGAGCTCTAATTAGCTCAAGCAAAGGTTGGGGTCTAGGGGATGAAATAGAGGATATAAAACTTAGAAAGAGAGAAGGAAAATATAGAAACCAAGGACATTTTGTTAGTCCCTAACTCTATAATGGACATGTTTAGGACTCATTATTTGATATGTTCAATTATTTTAATTGAATAAAGCTAAGGAAAGATTCCCTTAGCCATCAGGGTGAAGTAGCCCAAGAGTTAATAACAAAGTGACAAAAGGTAGAGTCTTAGGTTAGGGATCTCATAGACATTGTGATTAGGAACAAGATTCCTAAGTTTAAGACTATTATCTTATCACATTTGAATATCATATTTGGGTTGATAGTAGACAAGGTATTAGGTCTAGGTACTTGGACAAAGAATTTAAATAGGCTTTTGGTATATGATAAGGGATTGGTCACTAAAATTGAGCAGCTCCTAGGAACAATGTTATTAAATCCTACCAAGACCACTACAATTGGAATCATTGATAATTATGAATTCAAACATAGGGTCATTTTGGTCATGCAATTATTTCAAAGTAAGAGCCAGGGTCAATTTAGTAGTGATAAATGGAAGATTTTGGACATGGTTTTCATAATAGAAGAGAAAATTATAAAGGAAAAGAGCATAAAAGAAGCCATGGCTAGGGATGGTTTTGAATTGGATGACCTAGCTAATAGTTATGAAGTTTACCTAATGAATCTATTTGTGGACATACATCTCATCAAGGAATAACACCAGAAGGCAATGAAACTTTTTCAAAATCAACAAGGGGACCCCTCAATAATGGGCCCACCCAATAGCTAATATTCCTTTTGTGAAAACATAGTAATATTTAAAATAGGAATATTCTTTTGTAAGGCATAATCTATTCTATTATCTTATTTCCCCTAGTTTAGTTTAATTTTAGAAATAAGTGTATTCTAGAACCATACTGAAATATAGCTATACTTGTCTTTTGTACACCTATATATTATAACTAACTCATGCATTATGTTATATTTATATAAAAGGCATGTGTTACCATTTTTAAAGGGATATTTTTTTAATACTTGAAGAAATTAATATAATCAAGGATTTCTGCAAAGATTGTCCACATTTGATATGTTTATTACTAATGAACTTTTCTCTCAATTGCTAGTTTATGTCTTGAAATTAAATGGTGTATTTGAATTCTGAGTTGCATTTTATAATCATAGGGTTTCTAATTTATGAATATGATAAATTATTTGGAGGATATTAGGTTTTTATTCATTTCATTTAACTCTATATTTAGATGTGCAAATGTTATTTGATTATAGTAGTAAATCCTTAAATTAGACCTGGTTCTTACATGTCGCTCTTTACATTATCACTTGATGTTTGCCTAGTATATAATGGCATTTGAGCTTAAGATATGATACATTATATATTGGTTTAATGTTTTCTCAATTAAAATTGATTCTTTGTCATGATGTTTGAGACTAAAATTGGCAATCACTCATTTCTTTTCTACCTTACCCTTCTCTTTGCTCTTTTTTTACACCAGATCACTTTATCTTTAGATTGATTATAAATATCCATCTAGATTAGTTTGTATCTTAAGTATGATCACAATTTACTAAGTATTAATATATATTCTTTGAAATTCAAAAATAATAGACCATGATGGCTCCCAACCATCACTTATTATAAATTTGTGGGACATCAATACATATCTTTATCGCTATTTCACCATAGGTGACATCAAGTTAGCAAAACCTAATACTCATGCTCTAAATTCATAAAATTCTAAAATAAGAAGTGGTATTTGAACATAAAGTAACCTATGGTTCATTTAGAGGCATCAACAGGTGTCAATGAATATATACCTTTGACCATGCAACCTTCATTAATTACTTAATGTAAATAATGAAAAAAAATTCAAGAGAAAATCTATTTAATTCTTTATTAGGTTTAAATTGTTGGAAATACAACTTGGACACACATAACAACCCAAAATTATGAAATACATGCCTTAAACCACACAACCTAACACACATTCACACATAATGATGCATAAAACCTTATTTCTCATCGATAAAATCATTGGTTATATATTATATTAGTGTAACATTTTAATACTATGGTTTCATGTGTCTAAATTATTATAATGGAGCTTTTGGATCTCATACTCTAGTCCTTAAACTTTGATCTCACTCCCTCTTCTTCCTCACACTCATATAACCTCTCCATTAGGATACTAGCCATAATAAGGGATGAATCCTCAATGTTTGTCAATTTTTCCTTTATATGATCCTTCCTAATTGATAATATTAGCTTTTCATCCCACAGTTATTCAAACACTTATCTCAAATACACTAAGTGTTCTTTATTTGTTACATTATTGTGAAACATGATGATATTTAATTAGGGAATATGTAAACAATTATATTTTTTAGTTGTTTAATATTTATCTTATAAGAATCATTGTTTTATCTTTTTTTCTAAGTGTGCTTGCTAAGGAGTGCATTAGGATTAAGGTTTAGACATATTGTGGTAGTTCATGAGATATGTTCATTTTATCACCTATTATAATTTTTTTCAATCATTATCTTTATATCTAGTCATTATATCCACCTCCTTTTCTTTTTCCCCTATTGTATGCTCTTTTTCCTTTATATCATGCATTTTATAGACTAACTTTCCCATGTTAAGTTAGTTATGTTCTAGTCCCTATGTTTTATAATGTATCAACCATGTCTTACATAGTCCTTTTCCTACATACAGTCCCTTTTTAAATATATTTGACCCACTCAATATATTTATGTGCCTTCTATACTAAGTCAATATTTGTTGATCTAGTATTATTTTCACTCTTATTTTTATAATGAATCAAGGCTATCTACATATTGAATATGTCACTTTCAAGAGTTAGATCCATATTCTGGGCTCCTATATTTCATTCATATATAAGTAAAAAATAATTATACTCTAATTACACATATAAATATGTCTTTATGATAAAAATAAGAATTAGGGTAGAGGAGATGTTACTTGTATAGGTATATGTTCTCACAAGGTCCTTAAAAATCATTTGTTTTGGAATCCAAATACTAGTTTTACCTCTTAGTTTAAATTTTATATATATATATATATATATATATATATATATATATATATATATATATATATATATATATATATATATATATATATATATATATATATATATATATATATATATATATATATATATATATATATATATATATATATATATATATATGAATATGCTATAGTAGTATGGTTGTGTCTTCTCATTCTTAGATTTTATTATGCTATATCTTCATTATGTTATATCCATAATTAGATACATTGGTTTCAATCCTTAGTTTAAATACATCTTAACTACCACCTAATGGAATTTTTCTCTATTTGGTTTACATATTTTTATATTTTGGCTATATGTTGTCTTTGTTTATTAGTTCCTTACATAGGCTTCCTAATTATATCATTGACTCCATTTTTATAAAAAGTATTCATTATATCCGTGCACCAAATTATCTCTTGGCATATTTGTATGTATGTTGGATCTTGTATGGTCATCTCTATTTTATTATAATATAGGAAATTTATATTTTTGATCATATTATGCCCAAATACATATTCCTCTTGATATTGTTTTATTATTATTTAAAATTCATTTAATACCATTATCTTAACCTATTATGGTTTCAATAGTCTTTTATCATTCTTACTTAAAGGTCTTAGTATGCTCTTTATATTATAACTGTTCTTAGGTAATTTCAAATACATTGTTGGTTTGATCTCCAAACTATCATTATTTGATTATTATTTCTCTAACACTTCTAAGTTCCATATAGGCTTATAAATCCTTTATTTATGTTTGTTTCATGTACACACATATTTATCGAGGTAACCTCTAATGTTTTCAGATCTCAATGGAGATAAAATCCACTCTAGGACATGAGTTGCAACTATGAATTAAATAATTATGTGGTGGAATAGTAGGATGAGCATGAAAGTTGTTAAACCATGTGTGAGTGGGTGAGTGAATCCTATAAAAATTTAAAACCTAGTTAAGCTATATGGATGGAAATTATGCTAAAGTGGGTAGACATTAAGAAAAACTTCAAAAAGGGGAAATGTATTGAAGAAACAAAGGCTCTATGATCCCAAAATAAGGATTAATTTTTGGATGGTATCTTTGTGGACAAGTCTTTTAATTCCAATGTTAAAAATAATTTTTTCACACTCACATGCAAACACATCAACAAGATCTGGGGAAGAAATGAAATAATAAACATTGAGATCTCAAATAAAGATTGTTATTATTTAGAGTTGTTATTTTACACCCTTATTTAGTAGATTATAGATCAGATCATATAGGTATTTAAATAATATATGGCTTACACCTATAATTATATATCAATAAAATACTTATACATACTTAGATAATTGAAAATAGTCTACCTAATTTCATGACATCGATGGTACTTGCTAGTAGTCCAATAGTTATTGTACATATTAAATCAACATACATCAATAAAAATAAGAAGGAATTATCCATAGATTTGTACACTTCAAATTATTGAATTAAACAACCAATAAAATAAAAAAATAGTTAATTACATAGAATTGGAATGGAAAAACATTGACACAGTTGCATGACAATCCAAAAGAATACTTCTTCCTATATTGATATTTTCCCAATCCTTGAATACAAGAGGATTATAAGTATACATAGATTTAGGGAGGGATTTCCTCATTCATCAAATCCATACAAAATTTAAATTTACATGTCAATAATTATAATGTGAATTATAATTGATGCAAGGCCTACATGTATAATTAAAGTTGATCATAACTATGTTTCCAAAATTAGACTTGTTCTTACATGGAAATGTAACATGTGCATGCTTAAAAAATTAAAAATTTATTAAAATAATGTGATTAATATAAATATAATTTACTTATATACATTAAATATACATGTAATATACATTCAAAATTAACCTTAAAAGACTAAGGTTTAGTTGAAGTTTGTGGTTACATGCTTGGAGCCAAAGTAGTAGGAGGAATAAAAGTAGTTGGTTGGTTCAAAATAGATGGTGTGGTCATAGAAATTTTATTTTCCTCTAAATATTGGTAGTGTTCTTAACTGATGCCATTCTAAAACCTTATGATGTCCATATTTAGAATATATAGCCTATGTACTCTATTAACTTGCACCAACAAGTGTGCATGTTCAACTTTGGCCTTGAAATCCACCCAGAAAATCTCTACTTCCATAACCTTCTTCCTAAACAAATTTAGATATAATTCAATATATTATAATTTAATAATTTGAATCCTCTATTTAAAATTGATAGAATATATTTCAAGTAATTGGTCAAAACTGGCTCTATTTATTAACTTTCTTGTAGGGTCCTTTACTTGGGAGAGATTCTATTCATCCAAAATTTAAAATAATACCTTATAATGTTCTAAAATATTTAGGTTCAAATCTATTTTTCTTGAAAAATAGTCTCAAACCTCATTTTTTGGATGAACACCAATTTTAGAGCATTAATGGTGTCATAAAATCCAAATGGCTATAAGCCTTATTAGTTGTATAGAATACAAGAAAATTCAATTTATTTATTTTTCTTTCAAAGAGTTAAATTATTTTATTATCTCAATAACATGATGAGCTAGCTAATCTCTCATTTAACTAATAACATCCAAGACATTTTATAATCTAAGTTTTATGGTCTGAACATTATCTTTGATTTCTATGGGAACATGAATAATTTATTATTGTTTCCTTACCTGTTCTAGCTCTTGTTATAGATCTTGTATGTCTTGTTTAGTACCCTCATGAAATTATATAAAATCTTATGTTTGAGTCCTAAATCAATAATTTAAATATTCATTGTAATGGGACTCACCTAGCCTCATATTCATTATCTTTGACAAAGAGAAAACATTATGTCTTTCATTTAAAACTAAACCTCTCCCAATGTCATCCTCAATCTTTATTTTTTTTACCTACTGGATGGTTTTTGTGGATTTATCAAATATATAACTCAAAAAGGGAATAATAATTATAATTAATTATGAATTAAGGAATTTTGGTCTTCAAAATTAGTATCCCACTTAGGAATCACCAATTAGGTAGAGTTCATTGGTTGAGTCTCTTGAGTAATAGTCTTAGCTAGAAGGTCCCCTAAAGATTGAATTAAATCCTATGATTATAATGGGTATAATAATGATGTATAAATGATTTTGTACTAATATATACCACCAAAATAGGGCATTAGATGAATAGTATACACATCTTTCATCTTTATAGATTTATTTGATTTAATAATAGCAGTGGATTGGGTGGAACTAGAATAAGGGATTGGTAATCCAAATAGGCTGAAAGAAAAATGCAACTAATAAATTTATATGGATCATATATTTATATTTAAATGGATATTTTTATTCTTAGGAGTGGTAGGGGGAATGGTGACCATGGTGAAAACAATGGAAGTGGAGACAACATGGGCTTAAGAAATAAACTCAACAGTAGAAATAGTTGGAATTGAAGTAATGTGGCTAAAAGTTAGAAAAATAATAATACTATAAGAAATATGATATAATTATATAAAAGTATAATTATGATAAATATAAGAAATGAAATGGATTATATAAATAATAGGGATTGAGGTTGTTGAATTAGCAATGTCTTTACTTGACTTGTCACCCTCAAGTGGTGTTTTCCCTTTCAATCCTTGAAGGCTTAATACTTTTCCTTTGATTATTTCCTCATCCTCTTATTCATACTTAGGTTACCTCTTGATTATTGTTCATCCATGGTCTATTAATCCCTTTTGAAATGGAACTTTAGAAATTGTATCCATAAGGGTTCTAATAACTCAGGGCTTCCTCTTATAAAAAAAATTTGGTCTTACCAACAAAGAGGGAAGTTTGGTGAGTAGAGAAAGAAGTAAAATCTACACTTTTTAAAATTAAAATTTATGAAGTAATAAGAATTATTTTTCTATTCTATATCATAATAATAAATAAAAATCGGTTCCCCTTGTCCCCTAAGACTACTAGAAGCAACTAGAATTGATTCCACCTCTTGATCTTGCTTCATAGACCTCATAATAAGTGGTGGTGTTTTATATGGTACTTCTTGTGATGAAATTGAAACCACTTGGGTTTCCTCCACACCAGGATCATGTTTTATTGTTGTCATCACCATGGGTGGTGACCTAGAAGAGGTTCTTTGGCCTTGAGGATGCTAGGAAATGTGGGAGGTCTAGTAGTTTCTTTAATTCTTCTTCCACACTCCACCATATCCATTAGGATATATCCTGAATATCAATCTTATCAAGGATGTACTTTGGGAGATGTAATGGATCAAAATTTTTCCCCATGACCATGATCATTATGTAATTAGGGTAAAGTGAATAATCCCCCCTTATCCCTAATGTTTTTCTAATGTTCTTTGATATTCTGAGTAGGGGTTATTCATGAATTACCATCCATACTTAAGGTTAAACATTATTGAGAATTATAACTATGTTCCTCATGAATTCATATATGTATAGAAAATAAAAATAATCACATATCTTAGTTTTGATAGAGTCTGGGGTTAGGCTCTAGAGTGATCCATTATGTAAGTAAATAGTGCCCATGACTACATCCAATAGATATGAGATCATGTAAAAATTGTTTATCATGGTCCTCTTGTAATTTTAAACATTTTTTATTTAAGATTTACATTGATTATCTTTCCTAGTGTGAAGGTTAGCTTAAAAGTCATCATCAAATCCAAAAATGGTATCCATTCTAGATAGAGATAATAGATTCTAAGGTGACCATACAATCTATTCAATAAAGCCATTCTAATGTGATACCCATTCAAAACATTGTAATTATCAATAGATCCTTGTAATTGAGGGTGACCACCTCTCTAGGAGTGATCCATTTCCTTATATTATTCTTAATCATGGTTATATTATTTTACTTTTACACTTGATGTCCATCAAAACTAACAAATAATTAGAAGCTATAAAAACCTTTGGAAGGCATCCCCTATGATGTAGGTGAAAATTTTATTATGTCTTAGGTTGTGTAGGAATCCACTACAAATCACCTTATTAGTAAATAATAGGTCCTTTAGTAGGTTGATGCAAGGAATCACCTTAGGCTTAGCCATTGTAAAATATAGTTGTTGATGTTTCAATGGTAGAAAGTCTGCTACTAGTTGGTGTTGTGGGGATATCAAAGTTTCTTCAAGTCAATGGGAATTTACATCTTTGATCACATCCTAGAGATTTAAATATTTTTCATACTCATTTTTAAACATAGTTGAATCAAAAATACTGTATATATACTTTGTAACATATTTGATAGAGATTTGTAAGGTGGTAACACCCCCCTAAAAACCATAGATGAAGAGGTCATTGCTACCTAGTTCAATTAAATGATTTTCATGATAATTCTACAATTTTTTGGTTTAATATAATAAATTTTCAATGGAACATAGACACCTAGGGCTTCAATTTCTCTTTGGAGTGTAAGTTCACTTGAGTTTATTAGCAATCAATAGGAATGATGTCTCTTTATAGTTTGTTGATATAGTTTTGAGTGAAACATTTTAATCCAGTTCATGAACCATTAATTTATAAGATATATAATATTTTTTAACTCATTTAATTCAAACTTTGTCCCTTCACTTTGGTAGGTATGCAATGTATTCTTCCTTTACATTCAGATAAATGCCACATTATAGCCTTAGACAAGTGTCATCTAGTCACTATTTTTGTGAAATACTCACTATGCCATGTAGTATATCTTTAGATGTTAGGTGTAGGACCTTGAATTAAAGAACCAATCATGAAATAAAGTTCCAAAAACAATATCTAAAGACTAATTCATGGGAACACAACCTGTGAAGAACAACTTTTTAAAATAGAACTTCCAAAATGTAACTTCAAAAGCACAAATTTTGAAATGAAATTTTTTAAAAGTACAAAAATTTTGAGAAAAACTTGTGAAGTGTAGAATATTAAAATACAAAGTCACAAAAAATATGTGAACAAAAATATCAAAGACACACAAGTTCTGAACAAAAGTTTTGAAGACCAAATTCTTTAAACAAAACCTACAAATAAAAGTTCTAACGAACAATTATCATGAAGACAAAAATATTCAAAGGATAAAAATACCAAAATAAAACTTCATGAACCAAAAATTTAGATAAATTATGTGAATAAAAAAACTACCAAAGTTTGTGACCAATAAAAATTAGGTTTTACAAATACAACTTGTGAAGTGTAAAATATGCAAAGGTAGAACAAGATACATAGGCATGAAGACTCAAAATTTCAAATAGTTTGAAGTAAAAAATGAATGTTTTTATAAATATAACATATGAATTTTTTTAATAAGATATAAAACATGAAATGCAAAACTTTTGAAAGGTAAAGTGTGTGAGGTTTGAATGTAAGAACTTGTATATGCAAAACTCTTAAAGACCATTAATAGGTTAGTTTGAATAAATCACATAGTGGAACCCCAAACAATAAATAAATTAAAAATGGATTAATATTAGTTATTATTAATTAATATAAATTTTTTAAAGCTTTATCATATTTCATAAACATATAAATGCCAATGGAAAACCCTTTTAAATAGAACTAGACCTTTCAAACTTTTAATGGGTCTTACTCAGGAAAATAAAAAGAGTGGGGGTGTTTTTAATGCATCATTATCAAATTATTTTTTTAAATGTGTCAATATTAATGAAATACTCCATTTTTTTTGGAATATCCTTTAGCCTATTTAACACATGTTCTAGTTATTGGTTGTTCACCACGTATGGAAACTTTGATTAATTGGACCATTTTCCCTTTTTTCATCATTATTTATAATGAATATTTTACAATCACTTAAATTAAATTAACCATTGATATTATTTAATAATTTTATGAGGTGTTATATATTCTTACTTGAATTATTCATACAAACACTCATCTTTTTTATAGGCAATTTTCACTTGATGAGTGAAAGTATGCAGTGCATATTTCACTGTGTGTAATATTGATCCTAAAATAAATTTAATTTCATATTTAACATATAAAATACAAATTTATTTAATCATGTGTCATAGCCTCTAAAAATACCAAACCACAAAATATTTGTACAACTAAATATTTAGGGTTTACCCCTAATTATTTTGTAATCAAAATTAAGTTTAGTTGATTTCAAGTTTTCTTTTATAACATTGCCACAATTACCAAGTATTTATTCCATCATACCAATGATGTTTATCATACACCCTTATAATATGTAAATGTTTATAAAAATTATTATCATATAAGTATTGGTTAGGCCTAAATTCTACCATTCATGATCTAAATGTAGGCATACACAACCATACTAAGGTGCACTTAGTACATGATTGAATTATAGTTATTCATCATCCTTTACTCTTACCCTATTTTTATATGTACATTGATTATATAATTATTGGTGTAACCCCATAGGTTTACAAATATGGTCAAGTAGCCACAAGGAAAAATGCACACCTTAGTTACCAAGTACATAGTTTCATTTTATAACTAATCTCAAATTATCTACTACATACCCAATCACTAAATCAAAAGGTTAATAGAAAAAAACTAAAAATGGTTTATCGATCATTAAAAATATAGTTAGTATTTACAAGGCTTCATATTTATTAAGGACAAGTATTGAATAAAACTAGTGAAAATAGAATTTCCCTTTAACCCAAAAGATCTATCTTCACTAAAAAGTAGTTTTAAGGTATTTAATATGGGTTACACTTAGTAGAATTAATTTTTTTTAAATATGTGGTAGGTTTCAACTATTTCATTCCAACTAAGTATAACTGAATCATATTTTATCATAACTAATTGTAATTTAAATAGGACACTTAATATGGGTGAAAAAACATGTCACTACATAGTTAATGCCACATAATAGTAGGTTAAGAGATTTTTTTTATAATTTCAATATATTCCATTAAGATTAAGGTCAAAATAATAGTGTTCACATTTCTAATTCATACTACAAGGAATGATAGAGACACCATGCTAATCAATGTAACACCCAATCCTTACACCAATAGAGATACCATACTAATCAATGTAACATCCAATCCTTACACCTTAATTAAAATGACCTATTAATTTCACACATTTATAAGTTATTTAAAAAAAATAAAATTATTAATATGTGCATCTAGATAGATCATGATTGATTCTAATTAATAGTGTAAATATTTTAAAAACTTGTCATTTTACTAAGAGGTAAAGTTCTAAAATTATATTCATTCATCAAGGAAAATAATATAGTGTGTCAAAGTCAAACCTAACCTTTCATCACCTAGTTTAGTAATCTTCCTAGCATTGAATATTTACTCTAATTGAATCATTAATAAAATAATGATCATACTGAAACCATTCATAAGTTTAAAAATATAGGTAGAGAATAGAGTTCCCAATTACAAATACCACACAAAGACTAAAATTTTCTACTTTATTCATCATGTCCTTTAGTATAAAGTATATCTTAATTTACTAATTAAAGCATGAGAATTAATTTTATAACCCTTTTCATCTTTAAATTTATTTTCTTAATAAGATTAATAATCATACTAAATTTGTTAAAACCTTATTACTACTACTATTATTATTATATATATATACACCATGCTGATGTGATTAGATGAGATATATTGTAATTATATATATATATATATATATATATATATATATATATAATTACAATATATCTCATCTAATCACATCAACATGGTGACCACACTATTATGGAAGAGAGAGTTTTAACATACCCATAATCAAATATAATATATGTCATACCCAACTATTAATGTAAGTTAAGATATGACCAACACTTTTTTCATCTACCCTAGTGACAAGACCCTATATTTACATTATAATATTAGAATTACTTGAGAGTATTCATTCAACATTGTACATACTCATGCATTTTAAAAATTATAGGAGTTATAGTCATATAAAATTAGTATATAGACTTCATTAATAGGTTATCCTTATATTAAAAATAGTGAAAAACATGTGAAAAATACTTCAAAAATAACCACCAATAACTCATTCATATCTTATTCAATTTTTTTGGCTTTCTAGTGAGCATCTCTAAGTAAAAAAAATGTCATATCTACCACATATCTAGATCTATATTCTATTGTTACAATTTAACCAATAAATTCAAGCATATAAATATGTTGATGTGATCAATCCATAGAATTTACACTAGGTTGAAATACTTAATTTAAAAAATTAAATCACATTTGATAAATAGAGTATGAATAAAATCAAGAAACCAAGTTTGCATAGATTGTGAGGTAGACAAAATGTTAGGATATCACTATAAAGATTACAAATAATTAATATTTGTTCCATAACATGAAGTTTAAATATTATTTTTTTATAAAATTAATAAATTTTAGGTATTCATAACCATATAGTATTTGTCAACAAAATTCATCAAAACAAATCTTCCCAATTATAAGTAAAAATAATGCAGTAGTTCAGGTATGGTTTGCATATTACTTAATACCAATATAAACTTCAACAATGATTAAGTACTAGTTTTCATGGAAAATAATGGTGTATTCCAGACATACCATATATTTTAACTTATAATAACCATTTATAATTTTGATTTCATGAATTTAAAGGTGCTCCTACTAAACCCATTAGTAATATACCATTGATAACATTGTTTCAATACTTTAAGATAATGTCATTATTAATATAAAGGTATACCTATAAATCCAATATATTATAGAAAGCATCCATAAGCAAACACCAAAATTCAAATATTTTTACTCTTATAAACCTTTATTATAATGTTATGTACCCATAAAATAAAAGGTGAATGTGTAAAATGAACCCTCCATTGGTGGCCTTTACCACCCCCAACCATTATTCTAGTAAAGTAGTAGTACTCCGATTAATATATCAAGATAAAATTATATACAATTACACACACACACACACACACACACACACACACACACACACACACACACACACACACACACACACACACACACACACACACACACACACACACACACACACACACACACACACACACACACACACACACACACACACACACACACACACACACACACACACACACACACACACACACACACACACACACACACACATATATAGACACACACACATACACACACACACACATAGAGAGAGAGAGAAAGAGATTTTCATGCCATGCTTTAACATACTAGGAATTAAAAAATTAATAATAAAAAAATAAAAGAAATACAATAAATTGAGATCATTATTGTTTAGGTTTTATACCCACCACTAATGGTAGGCATCAATGGGATAAATTTGAATAAATGTTGACATATATATATGTAATCTAGAATAACAATAATCCAATCCATTTAATATACATTAGAGGATGAATAAAGTTCCTATGGTTTCATTAAAATAATTATCTTTTACCAAAATAAAAAATAGATCTAACCAAATAAGTTTATAAAAAATAACAATATATAAATCAAGAAATACCAAATTAGACAAAAGGTTAATAGTGAGAAGCATTTGGAGGGAGTAAGGATATGAAAGGATATACAAAGGCATTTAATGCCTAAAAAGAGCACTCATATCTTCCATTCTCCCACCTCTTTCTCCATGCCCACTTAAAATCTCATTATGATCAGATTTTTTAATACAACATCAAATCGACAAAGCATAGTAATGAGGGAAAAAATCTTTTTTGTCCTTAAGGTTTATGTATAAATCCTATATTCCTTCATAAATGATGCATTGGTGCCTTCTTGCCTTTTCTCTTTATTTCATTTTTATTTTCCCTACAAAAACTTTTTTAAATTATTCAAATATTTTTGAAATTACCTTTCCTATTTATTGCCTAAGATTTTATAGTCTTTTGGGTTAATTGAATGCCAAAAATGGAAAATATACCTTACATATTATTCATGAAAACAACATTCCATAATTCTCACACTATTTTACCTTAGTCAATGTGGGAAAAAATGAGTTAATTTATTTTATATTTTTCCTTCTTTCCAATTCATATCTAATATTAATGGTGTTTTTGGACCACCTTACTAAAATTTAGATCACAGAAAAAAAAAACTAAATTCAATATGACATTACCATGTCATGGTATTCCAACTATAATTTACTGTAGCACATATCACGTGACTTATCATTATATGATATATACCAACACCACATTTTTTCACTATGTTTATGGATTAGTGCCAAAAATTATATCATTTCCTTCACAGTCATATTAAGACCAATGTTTTCTTCATTCCAACCCAATTATTCCTATTAATTCAAGAATTTTTTTCCCTCTTATCTTCACTTGGTGTCATCACCATTTTATTAAATGAATCTGATTAAAAACCACCCCAATATAAGGAATCAATAAAGTGTAACAAAATAATGAAATACACAAATCATGGTTCTAAGCACAATATAAAACAATAAATAATAAAAGTGGAATAAAAATAATCTTCCATGCCATTACATGTCATTAAAATTTACAATTGTGTTATTATTATAATTTTAATCCCTCACTTATATTCCTATCTCATGCCCATTAGATTGTACCGCCTAAAACACACACACACATATACATCAAATAGTACCTAAAAGAAAAAGTTAAAAGTAAAATAACTGCTACAATTATATAACTAAATGTAAATATTTGAAAGTAATTAAAATCATTAAAATCACAAATTTATAAAATTTAAACATATAAATTACACACATATAAATAATATAATTTATCTCAAAAATACAAATTACTTTTATTGCAAGGTGATCAACACATGATTATTTAGAAGGCTAAACTAGGGATTTTACATCCTTTCCCCCTTAAAGGAGGCTATTCTAGTGTCTCAAAAAAAATGATAATAGTGATGTTTAAAAATATTTTCATCTTTCCAAGTGGAAGTTCACTCAATAAATTTTTAACATTATACCAATACCTTATATATATCATGGCTTCATATCTTAACAATATAATTGGCTAGGGTCTTGATTAGATCTAACTATATTTTCTCCTCATCTTCCACCTAAATATTATTCTAATTCAATATATGAGATGGATCAAGTACATATTTCCTCAATTAATTAAGATGAAACACAAAATGTTTCTTAGATGTATAATGAGTAAGATCTAGATGGTATGTGGTAGGACTTATACATTGACAAGGTGAGGAGATAGTTTATAATATTTATAAAATTAATAGAACTCTGTTAAGGTCTTACTTTGATAAAAACCATAACACCTTTCATGAAATATATAATATTTCTCTTTATATTTTCATAAATATTTTTTGTATCAGATGAATCCATCAATATTTAATGAATTATTTCTATTTAAGTGTCATATTCATTCTAAATTTTAGGTCTTATAGTAGCCCTATTTTCAAAAGATTGATAGCCAAGGGGACTTTAGCATTTACATCCATAAAGGCATTCATATTGATGGCATAGTAGTAGGTATTATTTCAGTAGAATTTAACTAAGTGTAAGTAGTATTATCACTTATTTACATTATACATCACATACATCCTTAGCATGCCCTCAACTACTTAGTTAAATATTTTGGTTTTACCATTTGTCCCTAGTGGTATAAATAACTAAGATTTAATCAAGTTCCAAATGTAGTAGTCAAATATTTACAAAACCATAATGTAAATAATTTATCTTAGTCTGAGATATTAACCTCTTTAGCTCCATGAATTTTAATTAATTCCTTCAACAGTATTTCAATAAAGATAAGAGAAACACATTTTATATTGCTTGTAATTAAATATACTACATTGGTGAATTTATCAACTGGTACAAAATAATGTCATGTCAACCTAAATATTTGGGAATAATACTATGAATTCCATGGAGGTCATATAAAAATTATACTTAGGTATATAATTAGGATAATGTAATCCACTTTGATGATAATTCTTAGCTTTATATAGTAATAATTCTAAGAAAATTTACACATAGACAACAACATGTTTCCTTAGACCATGCCAATAAAATAAATTTAGTTCATGTGTCATATTTATGCCCAAATTTGTGAAAAATAAGGTGCAATATGAACTTAATATTATCACTTAGATTTTCACCTTTGAGAAGATGCTCAGTTCTCCTCATCCAAGTGGCACAATGGAGTCACCTCTCTTACTATGGGTGACAATTTTGTTGAGATGAATCTCTAGATAAGGGGATATCTCTCCTTGATGCACCTTTAAATATATCTCTAACCCATCAATTTTGTATGAAAAGGGTTAAGGAAAATAAATAATAAACCAGATGGTGATGCACCAATGTATAATATCCTCTCAATTGATTGAAACTACTACTTGAAGACTAGCAAGGTGATTCTCACACAAGACTTACAACTTAGGATTCACTATTACATCATTGTTTCATATGATAGATTCAAGAAGGTATACTATTCTTAGGAAGGTAATGAAGGATTAAAATGAGGGTTACAATCATGGACCACTTCTAGGATATCTCTACACTTAAAAAAGAATACTAGCAAAGACCTGCAACAATATCTTTTCTACAAGTCTGTAGACCATCAAGAGTACAAGATAGAAAAAAAAATATTTCACTAGACTAAACTGACAAGATTCTAGTCATTCCTCAATATTATATCATATGAGTGGCAACAACACTTGTATATTTCTTCAAGAGTTCTTCAAGTACAAATCTAGCTAGATTTTTCCTAATAACTAGTGGAGAATGCTCAAATGAGCCAGGAGAATGCATATTTATATCTTTGAGAAGTGGAGAAAGTAGAGGAAGTCCAAAGGTCACTTAGACATGTGTCACCTTGAGAGAATTAGTTAAATTTTCATGTGAAATAGAGGTGGGGTGAGTTATGCCATGTCAGGAGTCTACTCATTTAAAACTAGTCATAAGAATGGTGAAAAGTGGAATAAAACCTTCAAAATTGGCACATGTAACTACTTCCAGGCTATCAATAATGACCTAAAAAATTGACCTATAATTTTTTTTCTTGATTTGTATATGCACCAAATGCTTAGGATCCTACCATTTATTACTTTCAAATTTTTGCTCAGGTTCCTACCAAGCCTATTTTGACTCCAATGGCTAGTTTTCATAATTTGAAATTGATGTTTGTGGGGCCATCACTCCTCAGGTATTTATTTTGGACATTTGTTTCCTTTAGAATTTTTATCTCAAAAATTTTCTTCAAATAATTCATTTAATATTTTTCATGGAAATTCCTACAGATAATTTTGTTGAATAATCTTTTGAGCCTTTTGTTTCCTTTGTATAAAAAAATGTCTAAAATAATTAGGCTTTGACTTATTTTTGATGTGGACAAGTTTTTTTAAAGAATTCCTCATAAAATATTTTAGAAATTCTTTCATAATTTCCATTTGGCCCTTTAAAATTTTGTCTTTTTACCCTTTGACTGAAATAAATGGTCCTTCAAAAGTATGTAAATGACCCTCCAATAATTGGAAATGTTCCTTCAAAAAGTTGAAGATGACTTTTAAAAATTATACACTTGAATAATTCCTTTAGGACTTGTGTTTTTCTCCTATTCTTTTATTCTTTTTTGAAAGTGGCCCTTTCAAAAAAATTATAAACAACCCTTCAAAAAATTTGAAAATGATCCCTTCAAACTTTTTTTAAAGTACCTTTCGACCTTCCTAAAAATTCCCATTCAGGAAAGTTGAAGTGCCCTTTGGACTTTTTTGAAGATGAATTTTTACCTAAGTGCCCTTTGGAAAAGTTTAAAATGATCCCTTAGCCTAAAAAGGTCCTTCAAGTAAATTGTGTAGACAATTTTCCTAAAGGAATTTTCATCTTCAGGAAATCTATCTCAAATAAATTGTCTGAAAGAATTCAGCACTTAGCCAAATGAAAAGTCCAAAATAAATAACACTTAGTCAAAAATAAAAGACCAAAAAGGATTACTATGCAAATGCATAGAAAAACTCCAAAACCAAACTTTTTGAAAGAATTAAACTCATACATTTGTTTTTGGATTTGTCAAAGAACACTTCTTTCAAATAAAATCTACATACTAGTTAAGCTTTCCAATAGGGGTACCCGATTTTGACCCAAAGGGCCAAAATTTGATCAACACTTACTCAAAGATTTTTCCATCTATTATAATATATAACATAAACACTCACCCAATGTCTCAAAAACTTTTTTGAGTCAAAGGATTAAACAAAAAATATTTAGACATACATTTTTTGCCTAATTTTAAGTCAATTTATTTGTATAAATTATCAACTAGTTGTTTTTATAGAATTATTTAAAAAAAATTGATCTTAAATATAAAAGATAATTTATATAAGTATATATATTGAGTACATTAACAAATATATTTTCCTTACCCTTGACATATGATATGTCCATCTCATAACTACTAATTACTTATATCCATCTATATTCCCCTACATTTAATTCATCTTGAGAATACAAATATTATAGGCTATGATGGTTTAATTTTATCTTGAAGTGTTTTTTAATCATAAAATGTTTCCATTTCTTGATTATGTGAACCATTTTTTCTATTCCCAAATGATTAATGGGGTATTTATTATCATTCTCCTTGATTTTAAAATAATTATAAGCAACCACTATAATATTAAACTATAATTCCACCAAACTCATTTAGAGATGCATCATTATAGATCTCAAATTTACAATTCAGAACTATAATAATGAGTATGGGTGTAGTAGTAAATATTTACTTAATCCTTTAGAAGGTATCTTTACATTATGGTGTACAAATTAATTTATTCTCCTATGTTTCAATGAAGTGATTGGGTTATCCACTCTAGTGATATCATCCAAAACATTATGGTAATAGCCAACTCTAACCCCATGAATCATCTCACTTCATGAACATTATTGGGAGTGAGCCAATATTTGATAGCTTTGATCTTTGTGGGATAAAAAACAACACCTTATTTATAAATTATATACCCTAAATAGTTGGTCTCTTGAAATAATGCTAATTTGAAAATTTCCCCATAAATCTTGTGTTACCTTAGCCTTTCAGTACCAAATGCATGTGATGTTAGTTTTTCACTTCATTCCTTAAATAAATTAGAATAACATCAAATAATATTAAAAATATGGTCCAAGTAGTATCTAAATATAGTTTTTTATAAAATTCATGAATGTTGTTGGTGCATTAGTTAAGCAAAAGGTCATGATGGTAAAATCATAGGGATGGTACCAAGTCTAAAGGGCACTCTTTTGCACATCCTCTTCCTTGATTCAAATTTGATAATATCCTAAATGAATAAATATTTCTTAGAAAACTTTAGCACTTTCATTAAGTCAAAAAGGTCATAAACTATAGGTAATGGTTAATTATTAACATTATAACTTTATTTAACATCCTATGTATAATTTAAATTTTGAGTATTCCATCCTTATTATTCATAAAGATAATGGGATCACCCCATGGTGAAACACTTGATTTGATCATCCCTTTATTCATTATCTCATGTAGTTATACCTAGAGCTCTTTTAGGTCAACCACATTCATCTAGTTTGGAAATTTTTATCTAGGTTTACACTTAAACATAATGTCAATCAAGAAGTCAAAATCTTATACAGGTGGTGAGCTTGGAATTTCCTTGGGAAATACATCCCCAAACTCTTGTATGACATGATAGTCTCTTAAATAGAATTTTATTTCCTTATTTATCTCTTTTATTCAAAAAAAATAGTGTTTGTATTCCTTGCAAACTTTCTTCCTTAGATTCAAGACTAGGATAATTTTATAGGAAACTAGTCTTAAGATTCCCCTAATTTCCAACATATTACTTTGATCATCTACACATTTCACTTTCTTGAAAAATAAATCAAGTCTAAATTAATGTCCATGTGTATAATCTATGCCAAAAATATAATCATATTAACCAAAGGTTATTAGTTACATGTTTAATTAGGTTATAAATACCCCATGTTAATTTCAAATTTCTCTAAACATTACAAAAAACACATTTATCATCTCTCCTTTAAGCAATACTTTTCTTTCTCTTCAACCCAATGAACCAATTCAATGGTAGTAGTAAGAGTACATGGCTTGGTCATATTCACATTATAAGTTAAAATTTCATGTAGTCATAGTTTGAACTCCACAATTTTCATTCCTCATAATTAATGTTTTGACATAGTGTAAGAGCTTGAGAAACATTTTCCCATTCTTAATCGCAATAAAAAAATTTCAATTCAGGAGTTGGAATTATTTTGCTTCAAATTTTTGAATTTTATAATTTTTTTCCTTATGGCATTCATTGAGATACCTATTTTAGAATTTCATTTCAAATGTTTCCTAGGTAATATTTTGGTTCTCATGTCCATTTTAGACACATAGATGGTTTCACCAAATAGATATATCAATCAATAGTTGATAGGCTCCAATCTTGTCCTTGATATTGTAACTTATGTAATTTAGAGTGAAATACTTATGCAATGTTTTGATCTAATATTCCACACCATCACCTAGTTCCTCCCCATCATAAGTTAGAGTTGGGACCTTATTGATCTATTTATGAAGGGATCAAGTTTAAATCTTAGTTCTATAAGTTCTTCCATTTGCATATTATTATTTCTAGCCTATTATATTTGAGGCCTTCAAATTTTTAAATCTAAGATTCTTAAGATTATAATAGATCTTGAATTTTTTTTGGTACCCTAATAATACTATCTAAAAATAATCATTTCCCATAGGTGGTTTTTTTGTCATTGGTATAACCATCAACCTTGGAATTGTCATTTTTTATTAACTTTGGAATTCATATTTCCATCATGATTTGCATTATTATTTATATTTTTAAAGAGGAGGTTCAATCCTATATCTATTTATATTTTCTCTCCTTCCAACCATATTTCCTCTTACAATGATTTTTCCATCCTCTCCTCTTATAGTTTATGTTCCCACTCCCCTAATATAATCAAATTAGAGTTAGGCCAACAAGTTACCTATATATCCCTAGATAAAAAAATTGTGCTATTATACCATTATCATATCCTCTAAATACCATAAAATAAAATAAAAATCATTTCTATATATATTTAATGTTTACCCTTAATTATGAAGGAATTTGAAGTAAGTGTAGTTGAATTCAAGTGTGATTTTTCAATATTTTGACAATTAACTCATATTGGTTCCATCATACCAATAATTCTTAGAATACTCCCTTATTTGAGATAAATGTATAAAAATATTAATGTAGTAGAATTTGTTAAACCCATATTAACCACTAATTAAAATCCAGGCCTACCTAACCATACTAGGGTCTTGTTAGATTGATATTTTATTATATTTCATCCTCATAATTTACTCATAAATTGTTCATGGAATAGACATGATGTTAATATTTTTTGTGTTTATCCTTAGGTTTAAATGCATGGTCAAGAAAAAAACCAAGCTTTAAGAACACATTAATTACTTGGTACATAATTATCTTTGAAAACTCAGTTTTTAATTATCCAATAATGACCTAATCATTAGCTCATAATGTTAATACTAAAACCATAGATAGGGTATAATGATAATTTCTCCATATAATTAGGATTTATAATTATTATTTTTTATTAAGGATAAGTTTTTAATTCCACTAATGAAAATATATTTTCCCTTTTATGCAAAAAAAAACTACCTTCACTAAACAAGTAGTTTTAATGTGTTTAACATTGCCTACACTTAGCCCAATTCCACAATGTTAAATATATGGTTGGTTTCAACTATAATATTCCATTTGAGTCTAATTGTCACTATTTTTAGCTTCTACTTGGAAATTAAATAATATATTTGATATAAATGAAAAAACATATCACCACACCATTAATGACACATAATAGTAGGTTAAGAGAATCAATTTTTATTTATTTCCAACATATTCCATGAAGAGTAAGTACATAACAACCAATATTCACATTTCTAATCCATCTTAAAAGAAACGTCATAGATATCATACTAATCAATGTAACTTTTTATCCATAAATCTTGATTTGAATGATTCCTAATTTCATACATTTAAAAGTTCCTTTTTTAACATAAAAAAAGACTTGATATATGCATCTAGTTAGATCATGAATCCTTCCAAGTACCAATGTAAAGATTATAAATAATAATATTATCATTAACATGTAGAGTGTTAAAGTTATAATCATTCATCAAATAGCATAGTATAGCCTATCAAACTTAGACTTTCCCTTCCATCACATAGTTTAGTAGCATTCATGTAGAATTGAATAGTTACTCTGGTTGAATAATTAAGAAAATAATGACAATAATAAAACCATTCATAAGCCTTGTAACAAAGGTAGATAAAAAAACATTCAATTAAAAATATCATGGTAATAGTAAAATATAATACGTTATCCATCATCTCCTCCAATATATGTAAGACTATCTTAATTTAACAATTAAAGCATGAGAATGATTTTTATAAGCCTTTACATATTTAACCTGACTAGGTTAATAAGAGTAATGAGAATAATAAATTTATTCTAAACTACTATAAGAAAATAAAGTATAACTACAAAATCATTACAATATATTAATTGAAATCATATTAACATAATGAGCACAATGATAAGGAAAAGATAGTTTCCACATGCCCATAATAGTATACCATTCATTCCCTAGCTAGCTACACATGAAACTTAAATAGGATAAAAAATTATTTATTCTTCCTTAATTAAGATATTACATATAAAAATTATAAGATAAGAAATTAATGAGAGTATTTATTCAACATAATACACATTAAAACATTTAAACAGTCAAAGGAGTTATAGTTATAGAAAATAAATAGATCCAACCTTCTTTGAAAATTTAACCCTATTTTTAAGGAAGGAAAAAATATCAAATATAATACCAAAAGAACCATGAATAACACATCCATATCTATTTCATAAATTTTTAATTTCTAGTCAATAATCATGACCAAAACCACACTCATATCTACCGCACCTTCACCGACACCCACACCCACACCCCTCCCCCCACCCCCTCTCCCCCCCCCCCCCCAACACACACACACACACACACACACATGTATGTATGTATGTATGTATGTGTATTTATTATAATTTAACAACTATATAAAAACAAAAATATTTCTATGTACTCATTCCATGTAATGGAACTATATATAAACCATTAACTCCAAGAATTAACTCATAGTTAACAAGTAGAATATAAACATAGTTAAGCAACCAAGTTTGTAATGTCAATGGCACAAAATTCTAGACAATAAAATATGGAATTATATACTTATAAATGTCATTATTTACTCACATTAACCTTCCATGACTTATACATACACATATTGATCTTACATGCTCTTATCTCACATCCATGTGCTTTCCATGGGTTTTTTTAAATTCAAATTACCTTTATGGGTCACCATGTAATTTAACATGATGGTGGTGTGAAGACATACCCAAATATTCCAATAAAAATACACAATAGGTATAAGCTATATATAAAAAATCTTTTTAAGAGGAATATCCCTAAACATCCGAAATTTTAAAACACCTCCAAGGAGTAGGTCCTAACAAAGCCTTGTGATATTTGTCTATAGTTTTTAACTTATAATATATATATATATATATATATATATATATATATATATATATATATATATTATAAGTTAAAAACTATAGACAAACATAAATAATTTTATGTACTCATTCCATATAAGGTGAACTATATTGAAACCATCAATTCCAAATATTAACTCATAGTTAACAATTAGAGTATAAACATATCTAAGCAACCAAGTTTTTAATGTAAATGGCACAAAAGTATATACAATAAAATATGGAATTAGACACTTATAAATATTATTATTTACTCACATTAACCTTACATGCCTCATTCATTCACCTATTGATCTTACATGCCCTTATCTCACATCCATATTCTTTCCATGGGTTTTACCTTCTTTATTTACTATCAATCACCAACATGAATTCCAATATATATGCCTAAACTATGCATTATCATAATCATAATTTATCCATATCATTATATGAATATTTATATCTTTTATAAGAGTGTTTCAACTTAAACACCTAGAGAACTATATATACATACAAATTTGATGATATCATTTCATGTGAAGAAACAATCATTTTCTAAATTCAAATTACCTTCATGGGTCACCACATAGTTTTAACATGTTGGTGATGTGAAAACATACCCAAATATTCTAATATAAATAGACAATAGTTATAATATTATTACCTATCTATAAAACATCTATCACTAACATGAAATCACTTGAAAAATGAGAGGAACATCCCTGAACAACATAAATATTAAAACACCTCCAAGGAGTACGTCATAACCAAGCCTTATGTTGTTTGTCTATAGTTTTTAACTTACAATGAATATATATATATATATATATATATATATATATATATATATATATAAAGTTAAAAACTATAGACAAACAACATAAGGCTTGGTTATGAACTCCTTGGAGGTGTTTTAATATTTATATGTACTCATTCCATTTAAGGTGAACTATACAGAAACCATCAATTCTAAGAATGAACTCATAGTTAACAAGTAGAGTATAAACATAGTTAAGCAACCAAGTTTGTAATGTCAATGGCACAAGAGTCTATATAATAAAATATGGAATTAGACACTTATAAATGTTATTATTGACTCACATTAACCTTACATGACTTATGAGTACACATATTGATCTTATATGTCCTTCTCTCACATCCATATGATTTCCATGGCTTTTAAATTATTTATTTACTATCAATCACCAACATGAAATATAATTTATATGCCTAATGTGAATTATCATACTCATAATTTATCCATATCATTAGATCAGTATCTCTACCTTTTATAAGAGTGTGTTAGCTTAAACACCTATACAAGGATATATTCATTAAAATTTGATGATATAATTTCATATGAAGAAACAATCATTTTTTAAATTCAAATTAACTTCATGGGTCACCATGTAGTTTTAACATGTTGGTAGTGTGAAAACAAGCCCAAATATTCCAATATAAATACACAATAGGTATAATCTTATTACCTATCTATAAAACATCTATCACTAACATGAAATCACTTGAAAATTGAGAGGAACAAAACAACCTAAATATTAAAACACCTCAAAGGAGTAGGTCCTAACCAAGCCTTATACACCCAAATCAAGCCAAGTTTTCTATTTTATAAGTTATAAAAGTTGGATTATAATTGTAATTCATTAAAGGAAGATAATTTCACAAATATAATTATAAATGAGAATAGTATGTGGTTTTACATCCCTATTTATAGTATTAGATATGTATGCATTGCTCAAAGATTCATTAGGTAGTTATTGATGTCATCTCAATCCATCATTATTATCTATTTTTAAGACTAAACCTAATATCAAAGGTGGATCTAAGGTTTCAAAAAGAAGGAGATAGGATTATATATATTGATAACACAATAAACACATGATATCACACACAAAGATATATTCAATCATGAATAATGACCTATGATAAAATAGTGTGGCACAACCTCGTAGGTAAGAATCATAAATCATCAAACATTTACACAAGATGCTAACATCTATATACTAATGAATTTATCCGAGAACATTTAGACACCTAGTTCTTAATCCAAGCAATGACTAATCTAGTTCTCAACCCTTCTTATCACCTTTATACTATCTTAGTCCTGTATAAAAAAAAAAAAATGTTAAGTATCTTAATCCCTTAGGTCATTTATATTTATAATAAGTGAAACTATTTAAATTATATTCTAATTTTTACATTTAGATTCATGTATTATTTATATACTTTATATGATATGAATAGTTTTTTTTAATCCTATTAAATCACATTAATTCAAAATAATGTAAAATATATTGGTGAAACTATATCTTGTCTAGAACATAAAAAAATCCTTATGCTTCCTTTAGCATTTTAATCTTCTTTCTAGGGTTTAAAATATCTATGTATATATCTTATTCTCAGACTTGATTTCTTATTTTCCCTAATTTCAAAAATTACACATCTATTATATATGTACATATATTCTAATTTTTTATCTCAAGCTATATTTTCAAACATTAAATTTTATTTTCGTGAATTAGGAAATATCATTAACAACTATGTAATTAAATGGATTAAATTTATGTGCAATACTAAGGCTTAAAATTATTATAAAAAATATTTAGCCTTGTTTATAATTCAAAAAGTTTAAATATTCAACTTGAGTTAATTATAGTTAACAGTAGATGTCTAAGATAATTTATGACTCATATTTTCCTCCCCCTATATTTTAGCATAATAATGTCCATAATTCAACTCTCATTATTTGGCTAAGGATTATATTGAATTTCATGCTCCATGTTATTATAACATGATGGGATAGGGTGACCCATCCTATATAGTACAACATAAATTCCATTATAATGTTCCTCTCCAGTCCCCTCTACCTCCCTCAAGGCCAACCAAAACAATCAAATTATACGACATCATTGAGAAACTTAAGAATGCACCAACTAAAATTTATTTATTATAATAGCTCTATAAAATACTTTTTTTATAAGGATGTTATTTATGTAGCATTGTGTGACATAACTTTAGTGAGTGATGCATTTTCACCTTATGTTTATTTTATAATTAACACATATTGATGGATAGATAAAGTTATATATCTTGATAAATATATATTTCATCCTAAATAGATTATTGATCAAAATATCTCATTATATATTAAATTGTGTGTTATAAAGAAGATAGTCAAACAAGCATTGGTGGTTAATCTACCATAAATAAATATTTGTATTATTTAATTTAACATTTTATTTGGTATAGAGGTAAATTTTCTCACTTAATTATATATTAATATTCTTATATTTGATAATATTCCTTAGAAATTATTAGGAAAAACTATAATAAATATAATTGGGGGTCCTAAAACATTAGCTATAGTACACTAAGTTATGCCCAATAATCTAAATTATAATATTCTTCTTGGAATAACATTGATTCATGAGATGAATACAACACCTTATACTTTACATTCATTTCTCAAGTTTATCTATTAATTATTTTGAAATGACAACTCATGGATCACTACATACTTCATATAAACCTCTCTCACAGGAATATGGACATTATACTCAACACAAGGCTATACTAACTCAAGTATGTATTTCATCTACTCCTCCATAACCAACATTAAGTTTAAAATGACACATATTTGTTCTAAAATATTTTAAAAATATGGGATATAAATGATATGTTTTGGAAAAAATGCACAAGGCATCATCAAGCTCATTAATATATCTACTGATAAGGGTGACCATGCCTTGGATACATAGGTGATTCAATACCCAATAAGTAAAATAAAACCAATAAATTTTTTATTCATACACATTTTTATGAGAATGTGTATATCATGATCTCATCAATGATAAGGATTCACAAGAAATTTGGACATTAGATGAATTCTTTATTGATGAATATCTTTTGGAATACTTGGATAAATATGAGTATTTCCTTCAATTATAACATAATAATAGGTTTCTTCATTTAAAAAATTCACGTACATTTTTGGATATCAAATTACTAATATTTATGTTCAACTATATGGCTCATATATAATTCTCAATGCACCATATGTGGAAGATAAATTAGTTTTGATAAATGAAGAAACATTTAAATTAAATTATGGAACAAATAGAGATCCAAGAGTGATACTTATATAATACATTTTAAAGGATTATGAACACAAATATTTTAGAAAATTTTTACATGATTACCTAGATTTATTTTCTTGAGATTATTCAAATATGCTAGGATTTGACCCTACAGTTACAATTGTACTTAACCAAGATGCACAACCAATTAAATAAAAAATAGAAAATGCATCTAAAAGTAGCTCTATTTGTTAAAGATAAAATTTAGAGACTATTTTGTGTATGATTTATTTTATACATTGACTATCCCAAGTGGTTTTATGATATAGTTCCAGTTTCCAAGCCTAATAAATATATTTGATGTTGTACAAGCTACCATGATTTAAATAAGCTTTCCCCAAAGATGACTTCCCACTAGAAAACATGGATATTATCATAGACTCTATAGTTGGTTATAATATGTTCTCATTCATGGATGATTTTTTTGTATATAACTAAATAAATATTAATCTCAAGAATCAAGAAAAATATTATTTACCACACCATGGTGGAAATTTTTTAATATGTTAATGCCTTTCAAAGTAAATAAGTTAAAAGCCTCTTCTCCGAGAGATTTTACACATATATTTCATGATTATATACATAAAAATATGGATTATCATGTTGACTAATTACTTATAAAATCTAAACATTGGTAGGATAACACTACAAACTTATGATAGATATTTGAACATTTATAGAAATACAATGTGTAGTTTAGGTATCTGTAAAAAAATTATTGGTTTATATAATATCTCATAGGGGCATATAAGTAGATCCATCTAAGTTAGAATCTATTGTATATATTCCACCACCAAAATTATTTTAATAATTACTATGTCTATAATAACAAACTCAAAAAATAAAACGTTTTGTGTCTTAATTAGCAAATAAGATGCAACATTTCAGGTGTTTATTGAAGATAGATAAAAATATAGGATGAGATGAATATTTTAAATAAAATCTTACACAATAAAATAATATATATTTAATACACCTATTATCATGCCTTTAACACTAGATAGGCCTTTGTTATTATACATTTCTACTAAAGACCATACCTTAAGGTATTAATTGGAATAATATGACGATGATCACAGGGAACATGAAAGTTATTACATCAATCATACACTATTAAAATATGAAATAAATTACAATGCTCTATGAAATAAATTCCTAGACCTTCTTATCATAAGACAAAAAGCATTGACACAATATACTAAATAATGAGACACATGTCACCATAAAGTTGGACTTACTATAATTTCTCATGTCAAAACTAAATTTTTCAAGACATATATATAAATATGTAATTATAGTCATGGATTTCATCTTAAAATTCATATATCATAAATCCTTAAAATGAGAATTCATTGCAAATCAATTATCTAAAACACCATTAGTGGGGACATTACTAATAAGTCATGATTTTCATGACGATATTCATACATATCATATTTATGAAGATACTTTGACCATGAAATTCTATGGATCCAAATGTACCATAGTTTCTACATATGGTATTATTTTCATTAATCCTAAATGTACAAATTTTAGAATAGAATGTGAGGCATTGATACTCAGATTGTGTGCCACATAATAATTATAAATAAATCTATTTGAAGATATGAGGATTCTAAACATGTCATCAACCAAATTTCACATATTTATCAAATAAAATAATTAAATTTGATCTCATATAAGTAAATGGTACAAATTATTTGATACATTTTCAATTGAAAGCATATCTTTCAAGGATAATTGACATTCCAATTCCAAGGTAATTGTAGATTTTATGATTCCTAATAACATCAATGATGATCATGTAACTTTTAATATATGATGGTTACAACATTCATCAATAACTACACCAAATGTATATTCTTTAGTAGTACTTGAATTAACTCATAGTAAAATTAATTTAGAATGGCACAATGACATATATAGTTTATTATATAATCCTGATATACTAAAAAATGATAAATAAAATGATACATGAAAATTAAAACATGAATCAATGTGGTATGTTATAATTTGTGGTTCCTTGTTCAAATGATCATTTAGGGATAAATACTTAAATGCCTTAGTTGTGAGGAGGCTAATATAACTTTATGAGGGGTACATGATATCAAATATGGGAAACATTTTCATGGGAAATCAATGTTTGACAATTTCTTAAAACAAGGTTATTATTGGCCTACGATGGAAAATTAATGTCAATAACATGATAAAATATTTCCTCATTGTAAGAAACATAGTAATTATAATCATTCCCCATCATAAGAATTAAAATTTATTATTTCATCATGGCCATTTTTCCTTTGGGGTGTCATCTTGACTATAAATATAAATCCATAATCATCAAAGGGTCACCAGTTCATTATTAATAAAATAAATTAGTTTAAAAAATGGGTTGATTCCATACCATTATAATCAACTATATAAGACAACATATGTAAGTTATTAATGTCATACATCATTTCATGATTCAATCTCTCATTAGATATTATAATAATGGATCATCTTAGAAAAATTAGATAAATAAGAGAATTTTTGATAAGTAGAAGATTATTTATACCTTATACACTCCTTATTATCTAAAATAAAATGGTAAATAATAAGAAATAAATAAAAAAAAATTGCAAAAACATTAAGTAAAATAGTTATCAAACTTGGTGAAGATTGGCATGATTAGGTAATATGTACTCTCTGGATGTATTACATAAGTGTTTGCACATGTAAAAACACTACACCTTATTCACTTGTTTATGGAATATAAGAAAGATTATATTTAGAGATATAAATATATGTTTGCATGTTTCCTTAAAATACATTTTCAATAATATTGAATATCAATAAAAATGACTGTAATAATTAGAAATGTTGGATGACAAATGCATACATGATATTGAACATATTAGAGTTTATCAAAATATCATAAAGAGAGCATATGGAAAGAAATTTTAAAATTTTGAAACCTAAGTTAGTGACTTGGTACTAAAATAAAATCTAGATAATACCAACATAGATAAGGAAAACAAATGCAAGTTCAAACCCAAATGGTTGGGCCCATTTCCAATTACATAAAAAGTGGATGCCTAAGTTTATTATTTGGATATAGTTTAATGGAAAGAAATGAGGAAACCTATGAATATCATGAACTTACATCATTTGTTTTCCCTCAAAAAAATGCATAACTTCATATTAATTAAAATAGAAATTACATTCCATAGATGCAACAACATTCCAAAGGAAAAAAGGATAATAAAAGGATAAAAACATCCCAAAAAGAGGAGTATGCAAATCCCCACTACAATAAATCCCAATAAAAGGGGGAGTGTTAAGACTAAACAAAGTGGTGACAACAACTAAAATTAAGAAATAAATTTAAGAAAGTTTCCTAATCTATGGGAGATATATCACATATATTCATCAATCCTTACTTTCTTATGTTTCTTATTTTTGGCTTCCTACCACAACCTTGGTGAGGGGTCCATTGTGACAATTTGTAAATTTGATGTCTCAAAAACTACTGGCATATTCATAATCAAGGAATCCAAATTTGAATAAGTAGCCACTCTCTATCTTTGTCTAAATTTTTTAATTCTTGGCCTCTCTTAACATCACTAGATATATTCATTTAATAGTTATTTTGATCATCTCCTCTAACCCCCAAATATAGGTTAAATTCTTCAACAAGTGAATCTGAAACTCCATCTTTATTCTTTTTAGGTTCTATAGTATGCTAGTCACTAACATCCACAACCTCTTGTGCTGGAGGACTTGAACCTCTAGATGAAGATTTTATCACTTTTTGTTAGTAGTATATCAACCTTGGGTAAAATTATCTTGTAGGTGACCTATTAATTTACAAATATGGCATCTAAAAGTAGTGTTATCATAATCTATTACCTGAATGTGTTGAGTTTGCCCAAAACTAAGAATGATTTTATCTAGAAGGCCTTTGATAATATCAATGTCCACACAAATTTGGGCATATGTACAAAGTGTTAAATTAGTTATAAAATCATCATCTTTGATGAAAGTACCCAAATATTTTCCTATTTCGTGGATATCATACTAGAAATGTAATGGCAGATTTTGGAGGTGAACCCAAACTAGGATTTGGTGACTAAGAGTGTATTTGGGTCAAAATATAAAAACCAAGGAGTAATGTGCAAAACTAATTTATTTTATTAAATATTCTATTATCTCATTCATGATCATTAAAGATAATAATGAAATAAACTTTTGAGCAGAGGGATATCTCATAATCCTTTGTCTATGTCATGTGAATCTAGTGATATAAGGTTGAGGTTGTAGGCCAAATCTCATTGAATCTACAAATCAATGTTTCCTTTATTAATTGATTTTGGTAATATGTCATTTCTTCCATTTTGATCTTCATAATAGGCACCTCTTCCACTCTCTCTACTATACAGGTGCTTAGAATAGGTATTGGCTTCAATGGATAGGATTTGGAGGCTAAATTTTTAATAGATTCTTTAAATGACATGGGTTTAGAGGATGATGACTATCCAAAACCTTCAAATCCTCCATGTATCCTTACCATTAGGAAGAGGGTAGAGTCCTTCCCTAAATGATAAATTTATAGAGGTAAATGATCCTGCAGTTGTTTTCCTTCATGTAAAAGATGTTGAAAATACATAGGAATCATAATAGTAATCCCAAGTTTCTACTTGAGATCAACCATATAATATGTCATTATATCCCAAAGACAGATGGTTTTCCCAATGAGAGAATGAACACATACCTATTACTCTATCTTTTCAACTTCTATACTTATGCCTACAATATCAGTGAGTAATGGTGTTTCATCATTTTGTCAAATTATTGGTAGACATTCATCCAATATTATCACTAAATCTATGAATTAATGAGATCCCCATACTTTCTCATGCCTTCCTTATTTATAAGCAAATGCATTTGCTCAGTTGCACCTGAATTAAGATACTCACTCTTTGAGACTACTCCAATCTACTTTGCATGGCTTACTTGTGATGTAATTTGGGCTTTTTATAGGCCAAAATTTATCCAAATAATTTTTTCAAACATATTGCAAACATCCTAATCTTTTCCAAATTCTTAAAATAATTAATTTTTATGATTGCCAAAATTTTTAAGAAAGTCTATGCCATTTTTATTTATACACAACATTGAAATAATGCTAATAGGACCTACCCCCAAAATCAACATGTTGGTTACAACACCTATAGAAGCATAATGGAAACCATGAACTCCAACACTTTTTGGATCACTCAATGCACCTACCTCAAGGATCACATATTTTGATGGACACATATTATAAGAAAACTCTCTATAGTAAATACATTGCCAAAAAAAATTTATACGATCTAAAGCATCTCAGTCACCATCAACCAACTCACAATAAATCTATAGATATGTCCCATTCTTGACATGATCTGCTAATAATAGAGATATAAAAAGTGGTTGTGACAAAGAATCTTCATCTCCTTCTCTGAATTAAAGTGTAAACTTGCCTAGAATCATTACCATCCATGAAACCCCATTTGGTTTTGGAATTTTATCAAGCACTTGATGTGAATTATCAATTCCTACACATTTACCATACATATCTAATAGGGATTTTTATTCCACTATATTAGACTTAATCCCTATTCTTTTTAACCATTGATGAACCTTCATATCTAGTATTAGAGCTCCTAACTTAGCACATTTTGTAAGGACACTAAAAATACCATAAGTTCATTTCCTAAAAGGAAGATATAGGGATCAATACATAGTAATCATATCAAAAATATAGTTGTAAATATTAAATTGACTACCATGGTTGGGGATTGAGGGTGAGTTTACTAGTGAACTAGTTATAGTAGGGGTATGGGCATACATCACGTTGAATACATTTTACTCATGAAACATATAATAATTAGATTAATATAAATTAAATCATTATTTCACATAACCATCTTATTTTATCAAAATATTTAAAAAATCAAAATAAATAAATATTTTGAAAATCAAAAATCAAGACTTAATCATGAGATGTTTTGATAGTTCAAATTATTCATTCATGATATTTACCACATGAACATTATATTACACATCATTATCCATATGAACATACATTTCATAGTATATTTTAGTGTGATGATGGACATATAGTTTAGACATGATATATGGATACACAGATCAATGACATTCATATACCAAGAGACAATGTTAATGATAGGGGGCCATCTCATTCCATAGGTTATGTTTTTGTAATTTGTATTATTATATGACCCTTCATTTTATCATTTTAACATAATTTTATTTCTTACACATGTGTTTAACTATATAATATTATCTACAATGCCACATTGCATGGATATATTACTTTACAATGTTCTGACATTGACATAAGTTGATAGTGTAGATTAGTTTGAATTATTATACATTTCAATATTGTTATTAATTTTCATAGGATAATAATATATTATTATTTTTTACCCTCATCCTTATTTCATTATTTTTTATTTCTTTATTATATCACTGTATTACTTTTTTTGGGCCCTTGGTTGTGTGTGACATTTGATTCTCCATTATGTTCAACCCTTTGTCTTGTATGACATTGAGTGATATTTTGTGTGATTTATTGTGTGAATAATTGCCCTAACATTGTGTGATTATGATTGGATAAATTTAGGATTTAATAATAAGTATATTGAGTTTAATAATTTTTTGGTATCATGATCTATATCATGCACCTTCCTACCTAGTTCATTATACAATTTTTATAACTTGTATGGTTAATAATATGTGTCAAATTGTTATATATATCTTGAAATGACACTTTTATTCCTTTCACTACATGTTTCATATATTATTTGATGATATATTCATTATTATGATGACATATTATCGACATGTTAAAATATGCTTCTAAAAGATTACATATTATTACATAACATATGTAGTTAAAATTAATATTTTGAGATGATTAATTGGTAGGATACATCCCTAAAATCAAAATGAGGGAATATCAGTGGGAATGTCATAGATATTTAAGCCTCTATGAATATAAAATTCATATTTTAGGATAGATTATATGATTAAGAGAGTTTATGTTGGTTCAGGCTATCATTTTGGTTCATATATGGGACATAAATTTACATATTGTGATATATTTTGGGATCATATCCAATACATATGCACACAATTTACAAGAATATAATTATTATCCCAATATTCCCCTTTTCTTCTGGAAGAAATGGGGACCCACTTTTTGGGATTTTGGCCTTGTTTGTTGAAGTTCTTCCTCCATGTAGTTGTCTAAGTTCTATCGGATTGATCCTTAATATTTACACTTAGAAGTACAAAGCATTGATATTATATATGTTGTAGTAAATTACTAATGCCTTTTGGGAGTTTTTAATACTATGCAAGTTTTGGGACTTAGTTTTATTTAGATAAATTATTTGGGACTTGGTCTTTAGACATTTTGATCAGTTTTATTTAGATAAATTATTTGGGACTTGGTCTTTAGACATTTTGATCAGGGTTTCTTTTCAAGAAATTTGTTCTTAGAAATTTGTTTCTGGGTTTTACTCATCCGATATTTTATTCAAATTAGACATTTTGTTTGGACTTTTTATTCGAAAGACTTATTTGGAATTTACTCATCAGGTTTTTCATTTAGAATTTTTTTTTTGGATTTTCCACATTAGACATTTTATATGAATAATGTTTTAGACTTAGTTTTTTCACCATTCCTTATTCAGACATTTTATATTAGGTTTTTTGTTCAAACCTTTTCATCAAAACTTTTGTTTGGGATTTTTGGTCAAACAAATTATTTGAAATAGTCATCACTAGCTTTATGTACTTTGGAGATTTTGATCAAACATTTTTTTGAAATATTTTGGTCATCGAGCATTTTATTTGGTATTTGTGTTTTGAGCCTTTAATTTTCAAGAATTGGTAGCTTGGTCCTAACATAAAACTTGATTCTTGAATCCCAACTACCAAGATCCCACTAGACCTAGCCAAAAAATTAAAACTATTACTTGACACTTGCCAAAGAACATGATTCACTAATTACACTAACAAGATATGAACTATGCATGTAAAACAAACATATGAACATTGGACATTAAGAGTGCAAAAACTAGAATTGAATGTTAAGGCTATATACACAATGTGAAACTATCAATGTATTAATTTCTCACAAATGAATTTGAACTCAAATAATATTTAGTGAATGAAATCCCTAGATAATTGAAAATATATTGTAAATAAAGTGACCAATAGAAATGATTTTTTCATAATACACATAAATAGACTTTGAGCATTCCATATAATTATAATGGAATCATCACCCAAGAGCTTCAAAGGATTACTTACACCATTGATATTATCCATCAAGTATCCAATAGAGTTTATAAATATGATGTTTGACACAAGTAGCTTCGACAATGAGTATGATAACTACTTGAAATTATGGGATGTCATGGATGTTATCAACACATTTTCAAATGAGGTAAATATATCTTCCACAACATGAAAATTTGTTATAGACATTCTTAATCTTAAGAAATAAATACTACACTTTTTAATGATCAATCTTGAGGTGATGCCCAACATTGACCTACTATGAGATTTGTTTTTTTTAGAAAAATTAAATAAGATGCATTTTTTTCACCATATGGATCACCAGACAGTTGTATCATGCATCACTGGAGATGAATTTAAAAGATACCTATCTCTACCTATTTTAGATTTAATTTTTTATAGACATAAGATGGTTTCATGAAATAAACAAAATACAATTGACAAAGTGTTGAGATCATGGATTATCCTTGGGGAGACAATGGCCTTAAAAGGAAACAATCCCAACCCCATTAACAAATTTAGGATGTGGTTACGTATTGGGATGGCCTTATTTAATAGAATGTATGGCATGCTAAGCATCCATTTTTTCAACCTAAATTGGGTGCCATTAATGCATTTGATAATGACCAGTGATGGAACTTTTTACCTAGGAAAAATCATTAGGTTTAAGCTGAGGGAAAAAAATATTACATAAGAGCAAGTGGCCCAATTAAGTAGGCCATTTTTACATGATGTCATACTTATTGGATGTAGTAATGGGCATGATATATAGGGACCTTGGCAAGATTTTGATCTTGGACACATATTCTATTAAGAATTAAATTTATGATTACTATAAATCATGCACATATATGCATATAAAAAGAACATGGTCCAAATTAATGAGGATGTTTATCCTTAAGTATGGTAGGCAATTCATAAGACTCCACTTCCTAGAATTGGAAAAATCATAGAAAATACACTAGCTTCTAGGTCTGACTACTAATTGTATCCTTATTATATGGTAATCATGGTTTTTGGTCATAAAGTATACCCCTTACACCTCCCTATGTATGTACTAGACAAGCCAGTAGAGCAAGAAATTATGTATCAAATCTAGTGGAGTGTTGAGCACTTGATTAAAAAAATAATAACACCTTTTTAGGATCTCATATGATCATTGGTAGAATGTGTTATACACAAAGGAAGAATTTTGGGGATGTAGGCAACAAGAGAAAGAGCTATTACTTGCCTAGATTCCCACATAGAGATCGAGATCCCCATGGTCATATATAAAAGCATATTCAGGGCTTTGGCATCCCATACTAACATGTCCCTTATAACCATGATTTTCAATTTTTGAATGCAAAGCATGATGGCCAAGTCTTATAGAGGACAAAACTTCTAGGCCTGAAAGAGGATCATCTAAAGATACTTTAGTAAGAGCCTTCAGTTTCAGTACAAGAAATTTACACTTGGTTGTCACCTCCTAAAGGATGGACTACTTTGGATTTATAAAACAACCAACCCTCATATAAAATATATTTAAAATTGGAACCTTACAAATAACTTCCTTTTATATTAAAGTATGTTAAGAAAGAGCCTGGGTTGAGAGAGCCTGATCCTAGGGGAGCTCTAAGAGATCCAATTAATCTGAATTCCTTTGATGCATAAGAATAAGAGCACCCAATTACCTTTCCATTTCAAACACCTACAATTGGACCCCAATTTTAGGAACTTACTCAATTCAAAAATCTTCCTCTTCAGAGGCAAAGACCATTATTTGTTATAAGAGGAAGCCAAGGGCTCCTCCCTAACTAGAAAATCCAATAGTGAATCAACCATAGGGCATGCCTTCAGTCCCTCCACAATAGATTAAATTAGAGAAACAAATAGATGAATAAGAAGAGTTATAAATAACTAAGGCACTAAGCCTTACTATTGATAAAGGGAAAAAACCAAGTGCAAATTATGTAATAGGTAATAAGGCTCACCTTTTGGACCCTACTTCCCTTCTTTCCTCATATGTTCTTATTTTTGGTTCAATTCCAATTATTGTTAATTTTAAAATTCCTAAGGTGGAAAATATCACTTCCACCCATGATGTTTCATTTTCCTCTTCTTTTGTATTAAAAATCCCTTTCCTTATTCCAAAGTTAGAGGAGGATTCTCATACGACCATTGTTTCATTTTCCCCCACTATGCCACCCATGTCCATTATTCCTACTACCACTAATGTTCCTCTAGGATTGCCACTATCTAAATCATGAAGTATAAAATAATCACTAGGAAAATTGAAACATCACTAGCTACTTACTAACTTCAAGTTTTTTCCACATAGATTAGTTTGCCAATGCCTTCCACTAGTTCCTCTCAAGATACTACTATTACATAATTAGGGAAGGGAAAAGGGGTAAGAAAGTCATTACACTCCATTCACTCTCCTAATATGGAGGTGTGGATTGGTTCAAAATCATTTAGCCCTCCCTTCCTAATATAGTCCTCAAAGGAGCCAAAGACAAATAGTTGGCATAAAATATTGAGGTATAGGTTGTAGCTAAAGATAAAAAATAAATAGACCCTACCTAACTAGTGATTCCTCCATGAGAAATTGATCTTAGAGAAAAGGCTTCCCAAATTCCCAATTTCAAAATTATAGAGATCACATCAACAATAACCTTTTTTATAATCCCTTAGGGAGCATTCAAAGGGTTAGAAAGAGGAAATTGAAGGATGAAGTTGGGAGGGAGATCATTTTTGAGGAAAGGTAAGAGGTATATGTCTTATCTAAAAGATAGAATAGATAGTTGGGAGAGTCTCCCTACATTGAATATTTTAGGTCCCTGGTAGAATCCCACAAAGATGTTATGGTAGCATTGCATGAGGGGGAAGAAATGACAAAGTAAGAATTGCAACAAGAATTAGAACAAATCAATGAAAAGAAACAAATAATTCATATTCCAATAAGAACTGAGGCTAAAGTGTAATAAGTTTTTTCATAATTTTATAATGCTCTAGAAACACTAGACGTAATGAAGGATAAATTATCCTCTTATATAGCTCAAACACTTCATTTATTTAATTATTTAAATGGAGATGAGAATAAACTAAAGTTATTGATTTTTTACACCAATAATAAGGCTTACATCCATTACCTTATGATACCATCGGAGGCATGTAATTCCCTCAATTTGGTGGTTATTAGAACATAAGAAGCTAGAGAGTGGGTAATAAAAACTAGGGCATTGATGCCCAAATACAAAGAGCATGAGGCACTCATGTTGAAAATTTTGGATGATTCAAAATTATCCAAGGTGAGGGATGTTATAGGCAAGCTCATAAGTAGAATTAATTTTGACAAACTCATTCAAGAAGATTATGACAATTTTAAGTAGATTCTACAAGGGTTAGCATTGGAGGATATTAAAGTAGAGCTAATTTTTATGAGGAATAAGGTAATTGAAGTTGAGATTTTCAAGATCAACTTCTAAAATATAAAGGCAGAACATGCAAAACTATTAGAGAAAGTTAATAGGGTTCATAGACCCTCTCTATTAAAATTAGATATTATAAGGAAGCAACATGATTTTAGTCACAAGTATTATCTTGATTTAGAGGTGAAGAATAATAAGACCAAAGTTGATACATCCAGTTCATCACCAACACAAATAGTGACCACTCCCATTAAGGTTATTGCATCCATGTAGATGTCTACTCAACCTTAGTTGAACGGGATAATTTTGTGCATGCCAATCCAATATAATGGTGTCAATTTTTTACTTGTAGTTTTATTATGATTCAAACTTAATATAAAATTTACCTAATTTGTTTTGTGAACATGCACATGTTGCATGATATTATAAAGGCTGAATTTAACTATTGGTAAATATAAGTTAACACTATGCATACATTACATACAATTTTTACACTACAATTAGAATTGAGGTTCTAACTACACCATGTAATCAATAAATTTATGTACTAGAGGATGAGGAAACCCCTCCCTAAGTCTATTTAAACATATGTAACAAACATTTGTAAAGGGTCAAAAAATTCAATACAGAAGCAAAATCAATTTTGATTGTCAATGAATGTGTTTGTGTATTTTCTCTCTAAACTCTATGTAATTAGGATTAATATTTTTAATTATTTGATTCAATAATTCTTGGTGTGTAATAGATATGAATAATTATTTATTGTCATGATTAATATGCTAGTTTTAGATTTGTAATTACTATAGAGTGATTAGCAAACTATATTGATTACTAGCAAGTAAGTTGATTAATTCATTGTTTTATGTGTGTAGAGGTGTTTTCATTGATATAGTTTTCTATGTATGTGAAATATATATCTCAGATACCTCCCTAGTCTGGGTCATAATCTCCTAATTAAGGGTGTGTAATATCTACTCTAAAAGGAGAAAACTTTGACTGAGGCCTTTGAGTTTCCTATATAAAAATTATCCTAGACTACCTGACCATGTCTATCTATGTGTGTACAACATATAATAGAAATATAAATTGGTTATGAAATAACTTTTCCACTTATAAACCAACCTAAGAGGTGATTCATAAATCTATTAATGATACCCACCCACTCTAGATTAGCTACCATCCAACCACCAACTTGCCTAGATTTGAATTTATTTTTAGAGACCATTCATTCATTCATATCCCTGGTTAACAACCTACATGGCTTGCCTACTATTACATTACCTAGTTGTTAAAACTACATACCTATAACTCATGTCCTGGAGTGGATTTTACCTCCATTGAGATCCTAAAATGTTAGAGGCTACCTCATTATGAGTTGGTGTGCATAAAAACCATATCAACACACTTTTTGGCACTAGAAGGAGGGCCTTGAGAACCTTTGATAAAATAGGTTATTTTTTATATTGAGTTACACTAGATTCACCCAGGAGAGTGACCAAATCTAGTTCTTAGGCTAGTCTTCTAGTCTCACCCTTGTCAAATCATAGGAGGCCTAGATTTGTACCAATTCCCCCTATCCATAATAGATCTAAAACACCTTCCACATTAAGAAACACTCTCCTAGTTAATCATCTCATATCTCAACCACATTGGTTGGTTTAATTTTCTATTGTCATCCTAGGGGATGTAAATGACCTACCCATAAATCCTCAAAAGTATCTACCATCCTTCTCTCCTTTAGGAGGAAGAATGGGAGAAGAACACATCAAATATTTCAAAGATACATTGAGATTAATGAATGTTATTATTGAATATGTTACATACAAGCTTTTCCCTTTTACCCTAATGGATGCTACTTATGATTGGTATCTTAATCTGATAGAGAATTTTATCACCTCTTAGAATGCATGTCAAGTTGTTTTCATTACACAATTCAAATAGGTACCCAGCCCTAGTTTGATATGCCATCACTTTACTATCATGAAGAAGGATCCCAACAAACTAATTAAGGATTTCAATGCAAGATTCTAGAATATCTACACTTGGTTGAGCCTGACATATAAACTAGATGAAGTATTGACATTAGATATGTACAGGAATGCCCTGCATCCAATTATTGTAGTCCTCTTGTGACAGGATATTTCTATAAAAACTTTGGAATTGACCTATGAAGAGTCCATCAACAGTGATAGGTAGCTCAATCCTCAGGTTCTTGGCACATAATTGTCAATAATGGTCTCCCAGTGTTGAATCTAGTTCCACATATAAAGTAGAACATCCCTATGTTCAACAAAAATTAGTTATACACATTACCTCCTATGATACAAAAAACACATCCAAAATATAATTTCTTAAAAAAACCATGTACAAGGCAATGGTTACCAATAGAATCATCATTTGACTACATCTTATACTACTATTCTCTAGGGAACTAAATTTACAAAAGTAGAGGTAGATGTTATATAAAATATGGTTTAGAAGTTAATTAATGACTTACTTGGCATGGAAAGGAATATTATAAACACTAATGGCCTAATTGATAATCAAAATTTAGGGTTACAAAGATATGATAGACCATTCAATAGGCTTACAAATAATATAGATCAGCCCAATGAGCTTATAGAAATCAATATAGTGGAGATAGCTCTGTCTAATTGGTACAAAAGCCATAATACTTGTTACCATAGTGAACCTAACTATGTTGAATTTTGTGCAACATTTGAGATATTTCAAAGAGAGGTGGTAAGACAAGATCAAATGCATAATCCAATATAATCCCACTAGGACCTTATCCCTTCAAGCATTTCCATGTTCTTTGAGACACATGAGTTTCATTTTCCAAGTGAAGATGACAACGTACTAGAGGACAACAGTGATGAGATTCATACTTTTCAATAATTCTCTAAAGGTGTTTATAACTCAAGGAACAAACAACTACTCACCATGTCTTTTCCTCTAAATATCACACCCATTCCATGTAATCTAAAGGTTTATAACAATCCACCTCCCCTAAAATGGAATGATTAGCCTTACATTAAAGAGGAATCAATCAAAGGAGGATACAACATCATTGAAGACATGAAGAAAATCAAAGCAAATATTACCCTTCATTAATTAACTCAAATCACTTAACATAAGGACCTACTATGGAAGTCTATCATAGGGAAGGCCCTTTTGAAAAAGACAAAAGATCCTATAGAGAAATCAAAGGCTTTTGACACCAATGTCATATACAAAAGCAAGATATAGGTTCTACCCATTTTGCTGATGATTAGGGTGTTTGGTAAGAATATTCATAATTATTTAGTCAAATTTGCAGCTTCAAAAACTATGATGGCTAGTTCTATATGTCAAAATCTTGGCTTAACTCTCAACCCATCAAAGAGAACAATCTCATAATTGGATAAAATAATGGTAAATATAATTAATGATCTCACTAATGTGCGTATTCAAGTAGCATCTGAGCCACGAATCTCAATGACTATAAACATCATTGTAGTAGATACACCTAAAGGCTATGGACTATTGTTGAGTAGGGACTAGTCTAATATACTTAATGGATATCTCTCAATACATTTATCTCACATTTGGTTACCATGGATAAGCATTGAAAATCAAATCTAGATTGATAAGAAACCAAGGATGAAGTATCCTATCATAGAGTACAATGTCAAGAATGAATAAGTAAGTTATAATCCCATATCCTTAGTATTTATACTTTCACTACACAAAATCAAATATAGGAGCTAGAATTTGAGAGACCTAATCAGATATGGACTCTCCACTTTAATGGCACCAAATACAAATAAGGATCAAGTGTAGGATTTGAATTGATTGATCCACAAGGGAATAAATTCTTGGCAGCATATAGATTATATCTCCCTTGTACCAACAATAAGGTCAAATATGAAGCAATAATTTTGGGATTGCAGTTTACACTCAAAGATAATGTTAAGCATTTTTTATTATTTGGGGATTCAGATATGGTACTCAATTAGATTAGAAACAAATACTATTAAAAGTTATCTTATCTAAAAAATATTGAAATAGAGCATGGAATTTGATTGAAAGCTTTGAGGATTTCAACATAGTAGCTATTCTTAGTAATCAAAACCAAGTTGTGGATTCACTATCTATTTTTGCTACCAATTTGGAGCCTCTTCAAGAGTCCAAGGTAAATAGATTTTCCATTGAGCTATGTCATGTCCCCTTTTTCATGGACATTGACAGTCTTGATGATTAGCCTATTATACGACCTTCGTAGGCTAATAGGATGGATAGAGGGTCATAATGGAGCTTGGATTGACTTTGATTCATAGAATTTCTACATTTGGTTTTCATTCAGGTTATTTCAGATGCATTAGGCCTGAGCTCCTACTTTTTAGGGATATTTGATATGCAGTGGAGCACCTTTATTTTGGTATGGTCATGTGCAGAATCACTCCCTAATTCACCTACTTCGATCGGTTTGAGGATCAGACATATATTGAGGGAGATATTAATATTTGATTGATTGAATCAAATATTAATTATTTGGTCTCATTAATAATTAATTAATTAATTATTAATTATTTGGTCTAATTTTAAATTAGAAAACCCTAATGCTAATTTAAGAAACCCTAATTAGGGCAAGCATATCTTTTGAGGGTATAAGGGTTTCACATGGAGGCCATTATTGATGATGTATGAATTGATTATTGAAATTGGAGAAATTCTTCTGTGAAGACTGAGCCAAGGGTTCCAGGATTCCATTTGTAGTGGAGAACGTCAACTCTTCATTGTGTGCGATTCAGAGGTTGTGAAAGATCAGCCGATCTATTGCCAAATTGAGAGATAGCTTCATCCAGAAGTTATCACAGAGGTACAGATTTGAGAGATAGCTTCATCCAGAAGTTATCACAGAATTTCGGTGTTGAGAGATAACTTCACCCAGAAGTTATTACAGATATTTCAGGTATTTATCTTTATTTAGTTTTGATACAATAAATTATACGGATAGAAATATTTTGTATTAGAATAGTATATCTTCAGATCAAGTTGTTCAGCAATAAGGGGTTAAGAACAGATCGGGTGGCGGCTGTACCAAGTCCGTATAGGTCCGTACAGATCCACATCACGCACCGACCTTGGCAGAGAGAGCTTCCAGTGACCGACATCGGTTGACTGAAGACCGACGTCGGTAGAAAGCTGACCGACAGAGACCGACGTCGGTGATATATCGACTGACGACGGCATCTATGTGTCGACACAGAAAGGCTAAGACTTCCAGAATTGCAAGTTTATTCCCAATTTACACGAATTCAAGGTTTTAAGACCTTATCTATAATATTCTTTGGTTTGCATAAGAAAGGACATCTATTGTAATCAGTTAGATGAATGATAAGATCTGTGATTTGTTTATGCATGTTTGAATCTACTCTGTAGTTTGTATCTGTGATCAGAGCTTTATGAGTTTATATATTCCCTGTTTGAAAGGGGACATCACAGTGGTATCAGAACTTATTGTGCAGATAAAAGAGCCCCTAAGTAAGGGACATCACAGTGGTATCAGAGCCAAATTCTTGCCATCCTGTTGGGCACATTAGAGCTAATGTCTTGCCATCCTGTTGGGTAGTTTGGGTAAGTTAAATCAGGGAAGTATCATAATGACTCCATATACTCAGAGTCGGTGGGACTATGATATGAGGAAGTTGGAACTCAGTTTGAAGAGGTTGAATGAATCTCTTTCATATCCTTCATCCAAAAACAAACCCACGTGGTATATGACAGCGAATGATGAGTGGGAGTTATTACCTCCTCATGTTCAAGAGAGGACGACCTTTGATCATTTTGTCAAGCTGAGGAGAGAGCACTACAGATCACTTAGACGAGAGAGTAGCATGTCCCATAATTATTATGATTATGAGATAGGATATAGTGAAGATGAGGATGAGTTAGATGCTTACACTCAGAGTGTACAGGTGTGCTCAGATGTTAGTGCACTGAGGGTTGAGGATCTCTCAACTATGGCAGAGATTGTAGCAGAGACCCAGGATCCGATTATTGCAGATGATACTAAGGAGAATGCAGTGGATAGTTTTGAGGACTTAGTTTTACCGGTTGTTTCTTTCTGTATGGAAGAGTTAGACAGTGATGCTACAGTTGTTGATACTCCATCTATTGATATGAGCTTTGGCGTTGATTTACAGAGTATGGATGATCATTTGTATATTGAGGTGGTTGGTGGTGAGTACATACCTGCAGTTGTTGCTGAGGAGCATATTATTGATGCTGATACACATGTTCAAGATTTGGGAGTACCTAATTCTGATGAGCTTGAGATACCAGTGGAGTCGAGTCTCTAGATTGATTATTCTCACATGGATGATAGTGTGGTACAGTTGGTTGTGCCACCTTTACAGAGAGATCAGTTGGGGTGTGTGGGGGAGTATGTTGATGCTACCACATATAATTTTTACTGCACTAAACCATTCATGGAGTACTTGCTGGATAGTATAGGTGTTCATCTGGATTCACATAAGATGACAAAAGGTGTTCTTGTTCGAGGTTCTAGTGCTATTAGCAGATTGGGTGAGGAGATTTTACGAACCCTTTCTACTATATTACCTTACAGGGATGTTGAGGTGATGTTTGTTGAGCCGAGATTGGAGCCATCCATTGAGTCCCAGTTTGGCAATAGTGTGCCAGTAGCAGAGTTTGGGGCTTCTTACCATCATCATACGGTGAGGTATGCTCCTTATTTTTCTTTGCATCTAGAGATTAGTTTTGGTGTCAGTGACTCAGGTACCAATGATTGTCATATCCACGGTCCAGTTGGGTGTGAGTATCAGTTAGATAGGGACTTGAATTTTGATAGGCTTGATATTTTAGTTGGCTTGAGTCCCTCAGAGTGGTTTCTTCTACCGGCATCTACAGTTGGTCTTCAGATAGTTGTTTGGGTGTCAAGTGCAGTTTTTCAGTTGCTGATTTTGATACTGTTGATGCTGTTGATGTTGATGATTTATTCACATGGGTTGATTAGTGACATGATGGATGTTACACAACTTTTTCTTTGGGATCCAGGTGGATCGAATAGTTCATTGTTCTGAGATTGCTTGGGGACAAGCAATTTCTGGAGGGGCAGATTGTCATGTCCCCTTTTTCATGGACATTGACAGTCCTGATGATTAGCCTATTATACGACATTCGTAGGCTAATAGGATGGATAGAGGGTCATAATGGAGCTTGGATTGACTTTGATTCATAGAATTTCTACATTTGGTTTTCATTCAGGTTATTTCAGATGCATTGGGCCTGAGCTCCTACTTTTTAGGGATATTTGATATGCAGTGGAGCACCTTTATTTTGGTATGGTCATGTGCGGAATCACTCCCTGATTCACCTGCTTCGATTGGTTTGAGGATTCGACATATATTGAGGGAGATATTAATATTTGATTGATTTAATCAAATATTAATTATTTGGTCTCATTAATAATTAATTAATTAATTATTAATTATTTGGTCTAATTTTAAATTAGAAAACCCTAATGCTAATTTAAGAAACCCTAATTAGGGCAAGCATATCTTTTGAGGGTATAAGGGTTTCACATGGAGGCCATTATTGATGATGTATGAATTGATTATTGAAATTGGAGAAATTCTTCTATGAAGACTGAGCCAAGGGTTCCAGGATTCCATTTGCAGTGGAGAACGTCAACTCTTTATTGTGTGCGATTCAGAGGTTGTGAAAGATCAACCGATCTATTGCCAAATTGAGAGATAGCTTCATCCAGAAGTTATCACAGAGGTACAGATTTGAGAGATAGCTTCATCCAAAAGTTATCACAGAATTTCAGGGTTGAGAGATAACTTCACCCAAAAGTTATTACAGATATTTCAGGTATTTATCTTTATTTAGTTTTGATCCAATAAATTATACGGATAGAAATATTCTGTATTAGAATAGTATATCTTCAGATCAAGTTGTTCAGTAATCAGGGGTTAAGAACAGACCGGGTGGTAGCCGTACCAAGTCTGTATAGGTCCGTACAGATCCGCATCAGGCACCGACCTCAGCAGAGAGAGCTTTCGGTGACCGACATCGGTCGACTTAAGACCGACGTCGATAGAAAGCCGATCGATAGAGACTGACGTCGGTGATATATTGACCGACGACGGCGTCTGTGTGTCGACACAAAAAGGCTGAGACTTCCAGAATTGCAAGTTTATTCCCAGTTTGCATGAATTCAGGGTTTTAAGACCTTATCTATAATATTCTTTGGTTTGCATAAGAAAGGAAATCTATTATAATCAGTTGGATGAATGATAAGATCTGTGATTTGTTTATGCATGTTTGAATCTACTCTGTAGTTTGTATCTGTGATCAGAGCTTTATGAGTTTATATATTCCCTGTTTGAAAGGGGACATCACAGTGGTATCAGAGCTTATTATGTAGATAAAAGAGCCCCTAAGTAAGGGACATCACAGTGGTATCAGAGCCAAATTCCTGCCATCCTGTTGGGCACATCAGAGCTAATGTCTTGCCATCCTGTTGGGTAGTTTGGGTAAGTTGAATCAGCAAAGTATCATAATGACTTCATATACTCAGAGTCAGTGGGACTATGATATGAGGAAGTTGGAACTCAGTTTCAAGAGGTTGAATGAATCTCTTTCATATCCTTCATCCAAAAACAAACCCACGCGGTATATGACAGCGAATGATGAGTGGGACTTATTACCTCCTCATGTTCAAAGGAGGATGACCTTTGATCATTTTGTCAAGCTGAGGAGAGAGCACTACAGATCACTTAGATGAGAGAGCAGCATGTCCCATAATTATTATGATTATGAGATAGGATATAGTGAAGATGAGGATGGGTTAGATGCTTACACTCAGAGTGTACAGGTGTGCTCAGATGTTAGTGCACTGAGGGTTGAGGATCTCTCAACTATGGCAGAGATTGTAGCAGAGACCCAGGATTCGATTATTGCAGATGATACTCAGGAGAATGCAGTGGACAATTTTGAGGACTTAGTTTCACTAGTTGTTTCTTTCTGTATGGAAGAGTTAGACAGTGATGCTATAGTTGTTGATACTCCGTCTGTTGATATGAGCTTTGGCATTGATTTACAGAGTATGGATGATCATTTGTATATTGAGGTGGTTGGTGGTGAGTACATACCTACAGTTGTTGCTGAGGAGCATATTATTGATGCTGATACACATGTTCAGGATTTAGGAGTACCTGATTCTGATGAGCTTGAGATACCAGTGGAATTGAGTCTCCAGATTGATTATTCTCACACAGATGACAGTGTGGTACAGTTGGTTGTGCCACCTTTACAGAGAGATCAGTTGGGGTGTGTGGGGGAGTATGTTGATGCTACCACATATAATTTTTACTATACTAAGCCATTCATGGAGTACTTGCTGGATAGTACAGCTGTTTGTCTGGATTCACATAAGATGACAGAAGGTGTTCTTGTCCGAGGTTCTAGTGCTATTAGCAGATTGGGTGAGGAGATTTTATGAAACCTTTCTACTATATTACCTTACAGGGATGTTGAGGTGATGTTTGTTGAGCCGAGATTGGAGCCATCCATTGAGTCCCAGTTTGGCAATAGTGTGCCAATAGCAGAGTTTGGGGGTTCTTACCAGCATCATACGGTGAGGTATGCTCCTTATTTTTCTTTGCATCTAGAGATTAGTTTTGGTGTCAGTGACTCAGGTACCAATGATTGTCATATCCATGGTCCAGTTGGGTGTGAGTATCAGTTAGATAGGGACTTGAATTTTGACAGGCTTGATATTTTAGTTGGCTTGAGTCCCTCAGAGTGGTTTCTTCTATCGGCATCTATAGTTGGTCTTCAGATAGTTGTTTGGGTGTCGAGTGTAGTTTTTCAGTTGCTGATTTTGATACTGTTGATGCTGTTGATGTTGATGATTTATTCACATGGGTTGATTAGTGACATGATGGATGTTACACAACTTTTTCCTTGGGATCCAGGTGGATCGAGTAGTTCATTGTTCTGAGATTGCTTGGGGACAAGTAATTTCCAGAGGGGCGGATTGTCATGTCCCCTTTTTCATGGACATTGATAGTCTTGATGATTAGCCTATTATACGACCTTCGTAGGATAATAAGATGGATAGAGGGTCATAATGGAGCTTGGATTGACTTTGATTCATAGAATTTCTACATTTGGTTTTCATTCAGGTTATTTCAGATGCATTGGGCCTGAGCTCCTACTTTTTAGGGATATTTGATATGCAGTGGAGCACCTTTATTTTGGTATGGTCATGTGCAGAATCACTCCCTGATTCACCTGCTTCGATCGGTTTGAGGATCCGACATATATTGAGGGAGATATTAATATTTGATTGATTTAATCAAATATTAATTATTTGGTCTCATTAATAATTAATTAATTAATTATTAATTATTTGGTCTAATTTTAAATTAGAAAACCCTAATGCTAATTTAAGAAACCCTAATTAGGGCAAGCATATCTTTTGAGGGTATAAGGGTTTCACATGGAGGCCATTATTGATGATGTATGAATTGATTATTGAAATTGGAGAAATTCTTCTGTGAAGACTGAGCCAAGGGTTCCAGGATTCCATTTGCAGTGGAGAACGTCAACTCTTCATTGTGTGCGATTCAGAGGTTGTGAAAGATCAACCGATCTATTGCCAAATTGAGAGATAGCTTCATCCAAAAGTTATCACAGAGGTATAGATTTGAGAGATAGCTTCATCCAGAAGTTATCACAAAATTTCAGGGTTGAGAGATAACTTCACCCAGAAGTTATTACAGATATTTCAGGTATTTATCTTTATTTAGTTTTGATCCAATAAATTATACGGATAGAAATATTCTGTATTAGAATAGTATATCTTCAGATAAAGTTGTTCAGTAATCAGGGGTTAAGAACAGACCGGGTGGCATCCGTACCAAGTCTGTACAGGTCCGTACAGATCCGCATCAGGCACCGACCTCGGCAGAGAGAGCTTCCGGTGACCGACATTGGTCGACTGAAGACCGACGTCGGTAGAAAGCTGACCGATAGAGACCGATGTCGGCGATATATCGACCGACGACGGCGTCTGTGTGTCGACACAGAAAGGTTGAGACTTCCAGAATTGCAAGTTTATTCCCAGTTTGCATGAATTCAGGGTTTTAAGACCTTATCTGTAATATTCTTTGGTTTGCATAAGAAAGGACATCTATTTTAATTAGCTGGATGAATGATAAGATCTGTGATTTGTTTATGCATGTTTGAATCTACTCTGTAGTTTGTGTCTGTGATCAGAGCTTTATGAGTTTATATATTCCCTGTTTGAAAGGGGACATCACAGTGGTATCAGAGCTTATTGTGCAGATAAAAGAGCCCCTAAGTAAGGGACATCACAAGCTAGTACCTTGTCCTTCTATTCTTGAAAATGTATAAAATTTGTATGTCTTCAATGATGACTAGTAGATCATTTAGTTTTTAACCAAATCAAAATAATTTGAGTCCCAAATCATTGATTATAAGGAAGTTAGTCATCTCTACTAAGAGAAGTTAGATGAGGAAGGTGTCCTCCATCTCAAATCAAATCATCTCCCAACTAGTTTGGTCTCCTTAAAATGATCATTTGATATATATCCTCAAGCTAAATAGTAAAATAAACCCAAAGTTAATGATTCTAACCTCAAAAGGGAGAATTTGGGAGATGAGTATAGCCCACACTACATCAACATTAGCCTTAATTGAATTATAGAATAAAGATAATGGATGAAGGATTTAATCATCTAATACAGATATGTGATTGCATGGATATATAAATACTTGAAGGTTTATGACCCAAAGGTCATCACTCATACAATTCCACTAAAACCAGACCATAATCCATTCAGATAGAGGTAGAGACCAGTGAATCCTATCATAAAACCTCTCATTCAAAGAGAACTGGAAAATATGTTAAGTGCAAGAATAGTATTCTTAATTAGGCATTCTACCTAGGTGGCCAATTTGGTCCTAGTTAGAAAAATAAATGGAGATAAGATTTTGTGTTAATTTAAAAAACTTGAAAAAATATTATGAGAAGGATAATTATCCATTTCCTTCCTTAGATGAGGTTATTTAGATAGTTAGTGGCTCTAAAATGATGTCCTTCCTTGATGGATTTTCAAGCTATAACCAAGTGCTGGTATAATCAGAAGATAAAATTAAAACTAAATTCACTATGAAGTAGGGTACTTACATATAAGAGGATGCCTTTTTGCCTAATAAATGTAGGATCCACCTTTCAATGAGCCATGGATCACACATTTGAAGGATGAATAGGGAAATGTATAATAATGTATATGGATGATGTTATTATGTTTTCCAAGAATAAGAATGATCATTTAGGCCATCTATAGTCAATATTTGAAAGATGTATAAGGTTTGAAATCTCAATAAATCCAAGGAAGAACATATTTGGGGTTACTGAAGACAAGATCTTGGGGCACATCATTACCAAAGAAGGAATAATTATCAATATGGATAGAATCTATGGTAATTCAAATATTGCACAACCTAACAACAATAAGGAGCTCAAGTCATTCTTTGGGAATATTAATTTCATAAGGAAGTTTATTATGATTTGTAGAAATTGTGAGACCCCTGAATGCAATGCTCAAACAAGATGCTAAAATAGAATGGATAGTTAAGGCCCAAAAGACTTTTCAAGACATCACAGATGCTATATCTTAGGACCTAGTACTAATTAGTCCAAATTTTACAAAGGATTTTTACTTGTACTCATTTACTTAAGAACATTCAATTGCTTCTATCATAATATAGAAGAAAGATGAGACTGAGCATCTAATTAAATTCATGAGCATGAATCTAAAGGATGCATAATTTAGGTAATCCATGATTGATAAATAAATATTCACTCTTGTCAAAGTGATTAAGAAATTTTGACACTACATCTTGAGGAATAAGACTATTTCTATCATGTATGATCCTATTATCAATCTCACCTTATCACAGAATGAATGATGAGAATGAAGATGGAAATGGATGGAAAAGTTTCAAGAGTTTAACATAGAAATCAAACCTGCTATGATAATTTGGGGCCAGACATAGTCCAACTCATGAATAATCCTAATCTAAATATTAATGTTGAAGATTTATGTGAATCTAAGGTATCTAGAGGGGAATGGTATATTAACATAATCTAATAAATGCTTACATGTACTTGTTCCCTAAAAATCAACATAGAATGAAGGAGAGATTTGAGGCTCAAATATGCTCACTACATGATCAAGAAAGGAGTAATTTATAGTAAAAATTAAGAAGGCATCTATCTTATATGTGTATCTACTAAAAAATCTCAAGAGATTATGGAAAACATGGACCATAAAATAGGCAATGGTCATCCATCTAGGAACACCGTAGCTCACAAGATCCTAAGAATGGGCTATTATTCTACAAAAATATATAAGGATGCTCATTCTCATGTAAGGACATGCCATGAATGCCAAGAGTCCAAGGTAAATATATTTTCCATTGAGCTAGTACCTTATCCTTCTATTCTTGAAAATGTATAAAATTTATAAGTCTTCAATGATGACTAGTAGATCATTTAGTTTTTAACCAAATCAAAATAATTTGAGTCCCAAATCATTGATTATAAGGAAGTTAGTAATCTCTACTAAGATAAGTTAGATGAGGAAGGTGTCCTCCATCTCAAATCAAATCATCTCAAAACTAGTTTGGTCTCCTTGAAATGATCATTTGATATAGATCCTCAAGCTAAATAGTAAAGGAAACCCAAAGTTAATGATTCTAACCTCAAAAGGGAGAATTTGGGAGATGAGTATAGCCCACACTACATCAACATTAGCCTTAATTGCATTATAGAATAAAGATAATGGATGAAGGATTTACTCATCTAATATAGATATGTGATTGCATGAACATATAAATACTTGAAGGTTTATGACCCAAAGGTCGTCAACCATAAAATTCCACTAAAACCAGACCATAATCCATTCAGATAGAGGTAGAGGCCAGTGAATCCTATCATAAAACCTCTCTTTTAGAGAGAAGTGGAAAAGATGTTAAGTGTAAGAATAGTATTCCTAATTAGGCATTCTACCTAGGTGGCCAATTTGGTCCCAGTCAGAAAAATAAATGGAGATAAGATTTTGTGTTAATTTAAAAAACGTGAAAAAAGCTTATGAGAAGGATAATTATCCATTTCCTTCCTTAGATGAGGTTATTTAGATAGTTAGTGGCTCTAAAATGATGTCCTTCCTTGATGGATTTTCAAGCTATAACCAAGTGATGGTACAATCAAAGGATAAAATTAAAACTAAATTCAATATTAAGTAGGGTACTTACATATAAGAGGATGCATTTTGGCCTAATAAATGTAGGATGCACCTTTCAATGAGCCATGGATCACACATTTGAAGGATGAATAGGTAAATGTATAATAATGTATATGGATGATGTTATTATATTTTCCAAGAATAAGAATGATCATGTAGGCCATATGCAGTCAATATTTGAAAGATGTATAAGGTTTGACATCACATTCAACCCAAGGAAGAACATATTTGGGGTTGCTGAAGACAAGATCTTGGGGCACATGATTACCAAAGAAGGAATAATTATCAATATAGATATAATCTATGGTAATTGAAATATTGCACCACCTAACAACAATAAGGAGCTCAAGTCATTCTTTGGGAATATTAATTTCATAAGGATGTTTATTATTTGTAGAAATTGTGAGACCCCTAAATGCAATGCTCAAACAAGATGCTAAAATAAAATGGATAGTTAAGGCCCAAAATACTTTTCACGACATCAAATATGCTATATCTTAGGACCTAATATTGATTATTCCAAATTTCACAAAGGATTTTTACTTGTACTCATTTACTTAAGAACATACAATTTCTTCTATCATAATATAGAAGAAAGATGAGACTGAGCATCTAATTATATTCATGAGCATGAATCTGAAGGATGCATAATTTAGGTAATCCATGATTAATATATATATATTCACTCTTGTCAAAGTGATTAAGAAATTTTGACACTACATCTTGAGGAATAAGACTATTACTATCATGTATGATCCTATTATCAATCTCACCTTATCACAGAATGAATGAGGAGAATGAAGAGGCAAATGGATGGAAAAGTTTCAAGAGTTTAACATAGAAATCAAACCTACTATGATCATTTGGGGCCAGACATAGTCCAACTCATGAATAATCCTAATATACATATTAATGTTGAAGATTTATGTGAATCTAAGGTATCTAGAGGGGAATCGTATATTAACATAATCTAATATCTGTTTACATGTACTTGTTCCCTAGCAATCAACATAAAATGAAGGAGAGATTTGAGGCTCAAATATGCTCACTACATGATCAAGAAAGGAGTAATATATAGTAAAAATTATGAAGGCATGTATCTTATATGTGTATCTACTAAAAAATCTCAAGAGATTATGGAAAACCTACAACATAAAATAGGCAATGGTCATCCATCTAACAACACCATAGCTCACAAGATCCTAAGAATGGGCTATTATTCTCCAAAAATATTCAAGGATGCTCATTCTCATGTAAGGACATGCCATGAATTCCAAGAGTCCAAGGTAAATAGATTTTCCATTGAGCTAGTACCTTGTCCTTCTATTATTGAAAATGTATAAAATTTCTAAGTCTTCAATGACGACTAGTAGATCATATTTAGTTTTTAACCAAATTAAAACAATTTGAGTCCCAAATCATTGATTATAAGGAAGTTAGTAATCTCTACTAAGAGAAGTTAGATGAGGAAGGTGTCCTCCATCTCAAATTAAATCATCTCCCAACTGGTTTGGTCTCCTTAAAAAGATCATTTGATATAAATCCTCAAGCTAAATAGTAAAGGAAACCCAAAGTTAATGATTCTAACCTCAAAAGGGAGAATTTGGGAGATGAGTATAGCCCACACTACATCAACATTGGCCTTAATTGCATTATAGAATAAAGATAATGGATGAAGGATTTACTCATCTAATACAGATATGTGATTGCATGGACATATAAATACTTGAAGGTTTATGACCCAAAGGTCATCACTCATACAATTCCACTAAAACCAGACGATAATCCATTTAGATAGAGGTAGAGGCTAGTGAAGCCTATCATAAAACCTCTCATCAGAGAGAAGTGGAAAAGATGTTAAGTGGAAGAATAGTATTCCTAATTAGGCATTCTACCTAGGTGGCCAATTTGGTCATAGTCAAAAAAATAAATGGAGATAAGATTTTGTGTTAATTTAAAAAACTTGAAAAAAGCTTATGAGAAGGATAATTATCCATTTCCTTCCTTAGATGAGGTTATTTAGATAGTTAGTGGCTCTAAAATGATGTCCTTCCTAAATGGATTTTCAAGCTATAACCAAGTGCTAGTACAATCAGAGGATAAAATTAAAACTAAATTCACTATGAGAGTAGGGTACTTACATATAAGAGGATGCATTTTGGCCTAATAAATGTAGGATCAACCTTTCAATGAGCCATGGATCACACATTTGAAGGATGACTAGGTAAATGTATAATAATGTATATGGATGATGTTATTATGTTTTCCAAGAATAAGAATGATCATGTAGGCCATTTACAGTCAATATTTGAAAGATGTATAAGGTTTGACATCTCATTGAACCCAAGGAAGAACATATTTGGGGTTATTGAAGACAAGATCTTGGGGCACATCATTACCAAATAAGGAATAATTATCAATGTAGATATAATATATGGTAATTCAAATATTGCACCACCTAACAACAATAAGGAGCTCAAGTCATTCTTTGGGAATATTAATTTAATAAGGAAGTTTATTATGATTTGTAGAAATTGTGAGACCCTGAATGCAATGCTCAAATAAGATGCTAAAATAGAATGGATAATTAAGGCCCAAAAGTCTTTTCAAGACATCAAAGATGCTATATCTTAGGACCCAATACTGATTAGTCCAAATTTTACAAAGGATTTTTACTTGTATTCATTTACTTAAGAACATACAATTGCTTCTATCATAATATAGAAGAAAGATGAGACTGAGCATCTAATTATATTCATGAGCATGAATCTAAAGGATGCATAATTTAGGTACTCCATGATTGATAAATAGATATTCACTCTTGTTAAAGTGATTAAGAAATTTTGAAACTACATCTTGAGTTATAAGACTATTGCTATCATTTATGATCCTATTATCAATCTCACCTTATCACAGAATGAATGAGTAGAATGAAGAGGCAAATGGATGGAAAAGTTTCAAGAGTTTAACATAAAAATCAAACATGCTATGATCATTTTGGGCTAGACATAGTCCAACTCATGAATAATCCTAATCTACATATTAATGTTGAATATTTATGTGAATCTAATGTATCTACATGGGAATGGTATATTAACATAATCTAATATCTGCTTACATTTACTTGTTCCCTAGAAATCAACATAGAATGAAGGAGAGATTTGAGGCTCAAATATGCTCACTACATGATCAAGAAAGGAGTAATATATAGTAAAAATTATGAAGGCATCTATCTTATATGTGTATCTACTTAAAAATCTCAAGAGATTATGGAAAACTTGCACCATAAAATAGGCAATGGTCATCTATCTAGGAACACCATAGGTCACAAGATCCTAAGAATGGGCTATTATTCTCCAAAAATATTCAAGGTTGCTCATTATCATGCAAGGACATGTAATGAATGCTAAGTTTTAGGAAAAAAATAACATGTAACAATGCCCTTGTAACCTATTATTGAAGGAAGGCCATTTGCCTAGTGGGTTTAGACTTAATTGGTGTCATTAATGCAAACTTCTCAATAGGTCATAAGTTTGCATTCAGTACCATAGATTACCATACCCAATAGACTAAGGTTATGGCCATAAATAATTATAGAGCACAAGATGTGATTTTATTCTTAGAGGAACACATCACAACTAGACTTGGTACACCCATTTCTCTAGTTTATGACAGTGGGCCAACATTCATATCAACTAAATTTATTGAATGGGCTCATGATAATCAGATCACCATTAGGTCATATTTTAACCATTACCCTAAGGGAAATGGATTGGTTGAATCTATGAATAAAAACATGATAGATGTAATTAATAAATCAATTAGGGATAAGCCTAGGGACTAGCATAATCTACTTAAGTATGCCCTTTGGGTAGACTAAATGAGATATAAGTAGGCCTTCAAGGCTTCACCTTATCTATTGGTATATGGATAAAGGCTAGTATTCCCAATCATGGTAAAATTATTGAATTATCAATTCATGCAAGAATATATGGAAATAAATGACAAAGCATAATCTTGACTACTAGATATAATAGAAATGGAAGATTCAAGGACTAAGGCCCTACAGACTTTAAACAAACACTAAGATGTAGTCAAAACATGGTTTGTTAAAAGAGCAAAAGTGAAAGCATTTATAATTTATGATCTAGTGCTTCAATGGGATAAACCCCATGAAAATAAAGGTTAGTATGACAAATTTTCCACAATATGGGTTGTACCATATCATATTTTAGAGATCCTAAGAAATAATGCATTCTGTCTAAGGGATATTGAATGTAACAAACTCACATATCCAGTCAAAAGATAGTTTCTAAAGCATTAATTCATGGATATACCATCTAAAGATGCCCTTGATTGATAAGGAAACATGGTAAATGTAGGATTAGGTTAGTTTACTACCTTGTAGCATAGTTTATTTCTTTCTATTTTAGTTTACTGCTTTTAATTCTAACTTATTACTTTCTAAGTTTAGTTTCTAGCTATCTTAGTTTAGTTTTCTATCTTTCTAGTTTAGGCATTTTTTTATTTCCTATGACAATTTGAATTGGTTTATTATAACATGACCAAGCTAATATCCAACTAGTTGGCCCCAAATTTTATGCTTAGATAGACATATAAGAGAAAGAAAAAATTACAGATGGATTCATAACTTAGGGTATGTTCACAAATTGGTTATAATCTTGTGTTTGAGGCCTTTAGGATTCAAGTATGTAATCATAATAATTTAGGATTGTGTCATAGTTTAATATTTCTATCAGGTATGTGAAATTTTCTCTCAAATACTTCATATGATTTTAAAATGTTTTATCACTCCATTAGACTAAGCACACTTATCATATTAATATTTTTCTGAGGGTCATAATCATTGGTGTAGATGTAGCTAGTAGGGATGTCCTAATAATGATTTGTTTTATAAATACACTAGCTTATATAGGTTTCTACTCTCCTCCTTCTATTCAAATAATAAAAGAGAGAAAAAAAAATGAACCAATGAGTTTAAAATAGCAATCAATAAAGCCAAAAGAACACCTAAAGAAGATCAAAGGCTCACATGATGAAATAAGTTGAATGTACCATGCATCATGATCAGAAAAATGAATAAAGGTGAGAGAAAGAACCCAAGGTATCTATATCATGGCTATGGACACCTGGCTAGTAGTAGAGAAATTCCTAAGCTCCCCTTAATTTAATAAGCTTTAAAATGAACTAGAATGAAACATACAACTGATCCAAGCCTTCAAAAATATCCTTGCAATAAGGGTTCAATGAACCTCACTTTTAGATCACATGGATCCATGCATGGGAAGCTAAGTATGTTACATGATGTAGTTAGGAGTCTCTTTCATATCTCTAATTCTAATATTTTTTTGTGGCACAATTCATGTCTGATTTGAAATTCCTAACCAAAGTTCTATTTTATTTAGTACTCAGAAGTATCTCCCTATAAGTCACCATTTTTTGTACCCAATATTCCCCTTTTATTATTAAAGAAACGGGGACCCACTTTTTTGGATTTTGGCCTTGGTTTTTTAAGCTCTTCCTCTATGTAGTTGTGAAAGTTCTATCAAATTGCTCCTTAATCTTTGCACTTGGAAGTACAAAGCATTGATGTTATATATTTTTCACTAACTTACTAATATCTTTCATGATTTTTTTTGTATTAGGTATGTTTTGGGATTTAGTTTTGTTTACATAAATTATTTGGGACTTGGTCTTTGGACATTTTTCTCATGCCTTCAGTTTGAGAACTTTATTGTTCAAAACTTGTGTTCATGTTTTACTCATTAGAGATTTTATTTAGATCAAACATTTTATTTGGACTTTTTGTTTGAAATAATTTTTCAACATTTTCTTTTTAGGTTTTTTATTTGTAATTGTTTTTAGATCTTTCACATCAAACATTTTGTTCTAATAATGTTCCAAAGGACTTAGTTTTTTTAGGATTCCTTATTCAGACATTTTTTATAGGTTTTTTTTAATTTTTTCATCATAAATTTTGTTCACAATTTTTTATTAGACAAATTATCTAAAACAATCATCATCAACTTTATATGCTTTGGAGATTTTGATCAGACATTTATTTCAATAGATTTTTGTCATCAAGTATTTTTTTCAAACTTTGTGTTTAGAGCCTTTGATTTTCAAGAATTATTGGCTCTGTCCCAATAGAAAAGTTGAATCTTGACTCCTAACTATTGAGAACACACTATAATTAGCCAATAAAGCAAAACTATTACTTGACACTTGCCAAAGAACATAACCTTCCAACTACACTAATGAGATTTGAACTATGCAAGTAAAGTAAACATATGAACATGGACATTGAAAGTGCACAAACTAGAATTTAATGCTAAGGATATATACATGATATTTAGATATCGATGTATTCATTACTCACAAATGAATTTGAGTTTAACTTCTATTTAGTGAATGAAAGCCCTAGGTACTTGTGAATCCTTTACAAATAAAGTGACTAGTAAAAAAGAGTTTTTTCATGATATATGTAAATAGAATTTGAGTAATGAATATAATTTCAAAGGCGAGCTTCATAAGATAACTTACACCATCACCATTCTCAATCAAGGATTCAATTGAGTTTACATATATGGTGCTTGACACAACTATCTTTGACAACATGTATGGTAACTACATGGAATTATTGGATGTCATGGATGATGTTGATGCATTTTCACATGAGAGAAATCTATCCTCTATAGATCACCAATTTTATATATACGTTATTTCTCTTAAGAGATAAAGACTACACTTTTGTGGTGGCCAAGCATGAGGTGATGTCCTGCATTAACCTACTACAAGATTTGTTATTTTCTAGTAAAATTACATAAGACACATTTTTTTCACCATGTGGATCACCAAATGATCATGGACTACATCACTAGAGATGAATTTAAAATGTGCCTATCTCTACCAATTTTATATGTAATTTTTGATAAACATAGGCTGGTTTCATGGAAAAAAAAATTCAATTGACAAAGTGTTGAGCTCATGGCTTCTCACTAGGGAGACAATGGTCTTGAAAGGAAAGCCTCCCACCCCCATTAACAAATTTAAGATGGGGGTACATATTGGGATGGCCTTATTAAACAAAATATATGGCATGTCAAGTATCCTTTTTTTCAACCTGGATTGGGTGCCATTAATGCATATGATAATGAAAAGAGATGTAACTTTTACCCTAGGATAAATCATCAACTTTAAGCTAAGGGAATAAGTATTGCATAAGATCAAGTGACCCAATTAAATGGGCCTTTTTTATATGATGTCATAATTATTGGATGTTGTAATGGGCATGATATATAAGGACTTTGGTGAGCTTAGAATCTTGACCATAGATTATATTAAGAATCACATTTGTAATTACTATCAGTTTATGCACATATATGCATATACAAAGTATATGGTACAAATTACTAAGGATGTTTATCCTCAAGTTTGGTATGCAATTCATGTGAATCCACTACCTATAATTGTAAAAATTATAACAAATACACTAGCTTCTATGGGTGACTACTATGTTTTATCCCAATTAAATGATAATCATGATTGTCAGTCATAAATTCCACCCCTATGCCTCCCCAAGTATATAAAATATAAAACAAGAAAAATAAGAAATTATGTATCAAATCTATTGGAGTGATGAGGAGGACTTGATTAAATAAAATAATATCACCTTTTATGGATCTCATATGATCATTGGAAAAATATGTTACACATACAGGAAACATTTTGGGGATGTAGGCAACAAGAAAAAGAGTTATCACTTGCCTACATTACCACATAGAGACTAGGATCTCCATGGTCATATAAAAAATCATATTCAAGGATTTGATATCCCATACCAGCATGTCCCCTATGAACATTATTTTCTATTTTTGAATGCAAAGGTTGATGCCCAGGTGTTAAAAATGATAAAACTTGCAGGCCTAAAAGAGGATCATCTAAGGATAATTCAAAAAGAGCTTTCAATTTTAGTATAATAAATGCATACTAGGTTTCCACCTCCTAAAGGATAGACTACTTTAGATTTCTATAATAACCAATCCCGACAACAAACATAGGTACAATGGGAGCCTTACCAAGAACTTTTGTTTCTATTAAAGACTGTTAAGAAAGAGCTTAGATTGAGAGAGCCTAATCTTAGGGGAGCTCTAGGAAATCCAATTGATTTAGATTCCTATGATGTAGAGGAATAATAAAACCTATTTACCTTACCATTAAAAACAACTATAATTTCACCCCAATTGTTATAAGCTACTATCTCAATTCAACAAGCTTCCTCCTTAAAGGAAAAGACCACTATTTGTTATAAGAGGAAGCTAAGTGTTCATCCCCTACCATAAATCCAAAATTAGATCAACCAAAAGGCATGCCTTTAGTCCCTCTATTGGTTCCTAGTTTTACACCTCTCTAATCTAACCTTGCACACTTGAAGAAAATGGTAAATAATGATGATAAACCCACTAGTATGTCATTGTATTTGGGGAAGGGTTTGACATCAATAATGGACCAGACTAGAGAAAATGATTGATAGGAGACTACAAAGGGTATTTTTAGCTCCTACTACTTCTATCTCTACCTAAACCAAAGTAAGAGGACCTACGAGGTAGCTTTATCACATGGAGAGATTCTACAATTCAACCTCAATGGGGATTATTGACACAAAGAGAAATAAATCTAACCAGAACATAACCAAACTTGCTCACTCCACCTATGAGGGGTTTTCACACACAATGATAAAATTTTCTAGGCCATAAATAATCTACTAAAGACATATTTTAAAGTGATTGAAATATTTACGTGAAAGGATCTTCAACAACATAGGGGATAGATAAAAAATTACAATGTTGGGTGTTAAAGAAAAAAATGTAAACACATGTTGAATACATAATGTTTATGCATATGTATGCAAATAATACTTGTGATATGCAAGGGGTGTATTATTTTTAAGGTAGGATAGGGCAGGATAGGTTATTTATTTATAAAAAGGGAGAATTGTATCATAGAGGTCTTTAATTAGTAAGGATTCTTTCAATCATTCATGCCATCATTTGATGCAAACATATAAAACAATTACGTGCAAGTTATGGGAACTACCAGGAGTGATTTGCCTTTTCTCATTAAATCCATAAATCTAGGATGCCCTAACAAGTTATTTAGTAACATCTTTCTAAATATAATGTATAAAAGGATTTATAACCTAGATCTAAAGCCCAAGATGACAACCAGTAATGAATAGGGAATGAGATGTCTTATCAATAATATTTTTAAAATATATTACTTCACTTCATCAATAGAAAATAATATAAAACCACATGCATTTTCATTTAAATTTTCAAGTAAATATTATATACATCAACATTTTAAAATGTTTTCATGGGGACAGACATGGTAGATTTTCTCCATGTTGGATATGGGAGACAAATAGAGATGATCTCAGAGCTTGCTAGTGGTTATACACCTATAACCACCTTAGAAAGAGAGACAAAACACATAGAGAAGTGATCCTAATATGTGTGAGATCCTATAATAAGGAAGACATAAACTGACATAATGATCTACCAACCTCTAAAATAGAAAACAATCCTTTCTATTTATACATTCTTTACATTTTTACTATGGGTCATAACTTAAAATATTATATAACAAGCCTTCAAGTCTACCAATATACTTCCAAATAGAAAATATTCCATGTCACATCTAAGATCTTCAACCATTTTTAATAAAATAATCATTTCTCTAACTACCTCCACAATGAATGATCGATATTTGCAACAAACTCTTTGATTTCATGGCTAGAAATATCTTCATTTGAGCTAGAAGGTGAATATTCATGGTCAAGGGACAAATTTTTCTTGTCTTCATGTGGAATTTCTTGGAAATACCCTTGATCATTTACTTGGAAACTAGAAATTTCTTTGATAATTTCCCTTTCCTTATGCACACAATAGAATAACCAACTCTTACAATGATGTCTCAAGAATGATTTGATGGTGACATAAAATAAAGAATGATCCATGATCATGACTAGAAATATTTTCCTATAATGGCTCATGGACCTTATTCTATGCCTCAACTCATTGACCAATTAGTAAATAGCCATCAAGTTTAACTTTTACACCAAAGCTTACCACATACCAACATCTGGCTACTACATTAGATCCAACTGGGCATCCATGGGATCTAAGAGTGTCTAAGTCAATTAATAAGCTATAGTATAGACACTTGTCACTTCCTTTTTCAATTTGGGCCCTTTAAAAAGTCTATTTTAGCTCACACCATTGGATATTACTAGTCCAAAGCAATGCATGTTGTTAGATTTTGATCCAAAGATCAAATGCCATTGGATGCTTAATATTATATATAATGTAGTTATAACATGTGTCATCACTATGTTCACTTTGGGATTAGTTTGAAACCTTGAATTAATACTCCCCATTGATTGGAAGGTGTAAACTTAATCGATTACCATCGATCAATAGGAACATGATTGAGCCTTATCATGCACTGCAAGCTTGACCTTTTGACTTTGAACTTGCACCATCTAATCTCAAGTTCCTAAAAAATGTACTCTATTAGATCATGATCTGAGGGGTGGGGTATCATTAGATATTTCTAGTTCTTAGATTTGAAGATGTGCCATTTGGCAACCCCATAAGCTTCTTATGTTCTTATGATTATCCATCTTTGATCATGCACCGTTAGATTATCCTACTCTATGTTAATGCAAACCATTATATCTACCTCTATTTGAAAACAAAACTTTACTTCATGGGGTCTAAAATTGATGCCCATGTGACCATCTTGAAACATTTAAAACACAACGGCTAGTCCCTGTAGCTTAAAGTTTATGTTTGTACACTCATAAAAAAATTCCACAAGAATGTTATACCACTAATTCAAAAATATTTCTTTGCAGACTTTATTTTATAAAAATTTGGTTTGAGTCTTTGTCTTTAGAATTATTTATGTCATCACCCCTTTGGTCTTCAGAAGCATTTTCTCAAGCCTCTTATCTTTGGCTTCTATTTATTCTCAACACTTCAACTTTGGGATCTTCTTTGACATAATTATGCCACAATAATTCTTTCAGGCATTCTATCAAGACAATTTTTTTGGACAAAATGTCTGAGATAATTTCCCTAAAGGATTTGAGTTCACACTTTTCTCACAAGAATTGAACCTTTAGCCTTTGTATTTTCACCTTAATCAAAATAATTATTTTAGATATTTTATCTGAAGCAATTCCCTAGAAGAAAATAGTCTCTTAAACTTTTTCTAAATGAATTGAGACTTAGCTCCTTTTTTCTTTGTTTAGACAATTATTTTAGACATTTTGTCTAAAATAATTTCCTCATATAAATTTAACTTGGTACTTTTATTGAAGAAATGAAATTATTTTTTACTTTTAGCATAGGCAAAATGTCTAAAATAAATAGAACTTCAGCTCTACAACAACTTTTCCAAAGTACCTTTTGGGACCTTTTGAACATACCCTTTGGAAGTTTTCTCAAGGGAACTTGCCCTACAGAATTACCCTTCAACATTTTGGAATGGCCTTTTAGATCTCTTGAAAGTGCCCTTTAAACTTATAAAAAGTGTCCTTCACCATCTAAACTTATCCTTCAAACTTTTTGAAAGTGCCCTTCAAGAAATTTTCAAGGGAAAAATGCCCAAGAAAAATGATCCTTCAAACATTTTGCAAAGGCAAAATGACCCTTCTGCAATTGTCCTTCATAAATTTTGCAAGGGTAAAATGCCCGAAGGAAATGACCCTTTAGGATTTTTGAATATACCTTTGGCCTAAGTAAATAAGTCCTTATAATTCTTTTAGGCTTCTTATGTGGGAAATTTTCCCAAAGGGTAAGCTCCCTTTGGACTTTTTTCCATAGATAAAAAGTCTAAAATAAATGACCTAAAATAAATCAAATAGTTTGTGTAAAAAAAATTCCTAAAGGGAATAGCCCTTTAAGATTTTTGTGCAGACAAAAATCCTGAAGGAATATGGCCTTTAGACAATTTACACGAACATTTTTTCTGAGAGACTCTAAGGACTTTTTTAGTGCATTTTTAGGAACTAACACTGGCTCTCACCCAAGGATGCATACCCCTTGTGGGTGTGTAAATAACCATAGAACTCAAGACAAGGTGCCAATCCATTGGGTACAGAGTCAAAACTTAGTAATTTTTAGCAAACATTTATAAAGGCTCAATAAAACATGGAAAACTTAACAAAAATAGATCAAAAGGATATAGAAATAAAGACATAATAGAAACACAAAATGAAACTATAAAAATAAGGCCCAAAATAGAGGGACAAAAAAATAATAAAAAGATAAAGCAAAAAAACACTATACAATGTGTACATTATCTAGACTTCAATTGAGGAAATGCTTTGGATGTTTTCCAATATTTGGTAGATCTATAATTTTTCCATCCCTTAGTCTCTTGAACTTTTCCAATAGCTTGGTAGCCAAGATGAAGTAAACCCATCTCTACACTTTCCTAAAAGGTCTAATGCTAAGCTATGATAAGATGACACATTAAAGTAGATCCTATCTACAAGGTCTCAAATATGGATAGGACCACACCAAAAGATTTAGGTACTCCTTTAGACATTGTAAATAAACATGCTTCTTAGCTACAATAATGTGAGTACCAATCAAGACTGTATCAAGATCAGTAATGTCAATTGTGCACTCAAAGTACTACCTAGAATAAAATCAAAGGAATTCATCCTTAGGGAAAAAAGACAACCCCATCTTCATCAAATGGCATCTTCCAAACAACATCTTAATTGTCAAACCCAATATCAAGAACAACTATTTTCTTAAAAATGTCCATATTCCCAATAAAGCTACCCAATGCTACATCCATGTCCAACTCTTCTTTCAAAACACACTCTAGATATTTAATTACATCATGATTGGGTAACTCATTTACTTGTGTCATACTATCATCATAACCAAACTCATATGTCATGACTCTCTTGACTGCACCCCAAAACTATTTTATAGTAGTATCAAACATCATTTCCATAGAGGTAGAAAACTCACCTGAGAAATTTTGATAATTGAACATGAAAATTTCATATTCAGGTGATGTATACTTAGGTTCATCTAAATATTCATCACTTGGTTCAAAAATATCACATGGGGGATTAGAGAAGAAACACTTGTCACACCAATCAATGTCAAGATCAAAATCCATAGGATTTACTTTAGTATTTAACAAATCAAGCACTTAGATTTTGGCCTCCAAACTTGTCTCCATATTTTATGTAAACATAGTAGTGAGACAAGGTTCTAATGAGTCACCTTTAAAGGATTATCTCAATCCTTTTAGCTTTGCAAACAATAGAAAAAATACTCAAAGCTAAAATGAAAATATTCAAAATAGGCACCAATCTTCCTTAAAACCAGAAAATAAATCAGGATCACCACTAGAATCATAATTCTAAAATATAATAAGTTGATAAAATATTTGTGATACATGCTAAAATTAGACTTGCTGAAGCTTAATGAGATAGTTAACAAAGACACTAATTTTTTTTCAAAATAATGTTCAAAAGGGATAAAACATCTATCAGCAAGTAATTTTAGTATCTCTATACAATAAAATATACAAAATTCAAATTGTCAAACCTTAAAAACTTCCTAGCACATCCCTAGTGGAGTGTTGTGACATTGAAAAGCAAGATAGTAAGATCAGTGTAGAAACAATAGAGAACTTCATAAGATGAAATATTCAGGCTATCTTTAATAGTTCTCACCAACATAAGTGACTAAAAGTTCAATTTGGTCCTTGAAAATGGTGCCAAAAAGAGTGTTGATTCATAGTTGTATACCTCCCTAATTTGGCCTTGCAAACTTGAAGAAAATGGAAAAAATGATGATAAACATGTTATTATGTCATTATAGTTGAGAAAGCATTTGGCATCAAGAATGGACTAGACTAGAGAAAAAGACTAAGATGCACCTACAGAGGATATGGTCATCTCTTTGCTACTTCTGACTCTACTTGAACTAAGGTGAGAGGACCTATGAGGTAGCTTGCTCATATGGAGATATTTTTCAATTCATCTTCCATGGGGATTATTATCATAAAGAGTGTAGTCATACAAAAAGTGAAAATTGGTAACTTGAGTGTGGCTAATGACACCCAACCCATAGGTCCCTTTTGCTTGCTTTCATGATCCTCATAGGCATCTTTTCACTAATTCCCAGTCATCCATAGCCTTCCAAAACTAATATTTGCTCAAATAGACTACTCTTTCCATGACAAATCCATCCCCCCAAGTCCTATCAGCTAAGGACAATAACACCCAACTTGGACTATAATGTCGATGCCACTACTATCTACTTTTGGTACTCTTATCCAAGTGCATTTTTATCCCCAATGGCTAGTTCCTTTTGGTTACCCATCCTTCTCCTTGTTAGCCTAATATGAGCACATTCAACCCATGACCAATAGATTCTTCTAAATTCCCATTCAAAGATCATTTGGAAGGATTTGGAAAATATCACTAAGCAAGCAAGAATACAAGCAAGACTATTTAATCCATCTTCCCTATTCTCTATATATATCTAGCCAATACACTTAAAAGATTATTCAAATATTTATACCAATCCCTAACTACCTCAAGCACATTTAGTTTAGAATTTTTCATATTCATAAACTCTATTGTATAAATCACATCAAGTGTAAGAACTACATATGGATTGATCCCTCTTAAGAGTATTGATAAGTAGGTAGTGTGCCCACACAAGGGGTGTGGATACATGTTCAGTGAATATTACACACACTAACCCCCCCCCTTTCTTGAAATTAGTCAAATCATAATGGAGTATAGGGTTTGAAGATAAAATCGACTCTAAAAGGAGATTTACGGACTTTCAGCTACTGAAACTTCATAAACAAGGTCACACAGACATAGTAAATAAAATACAAAAAGCTTAAATCCTTAAGAAAATAATGATAGAGGTGGAATACAACATTGGTGCCACTCATGTTCACTTTCAACACTCTTTTCCAATCATAAAATTAAGGTTATATCTCATTTTATGATAGTGTCCCAGTCCTACATAGTGAATCACAGACCCTATCTCAGTTGTATCATCTAGTTTTCAACTAAGTCTTATTTCTCCATCTTATTACTATTTTTAGAAAGGTCCAAATTACAAACTAATTTACACAAATTAGTATCTTAATTATTTCATATTTATTTACTAATTTTACTAATACTCTTTAACTAAATTATAAATAATACATCAATATTCCTAAAAAGGTTAAATCATTTGGTGAACTTGACTTACTTTATTTGTGCATAAAAACCCAAGAAACCCTAGGGTAAATTTTCTACTAAGTTTTCATTTCTTTTAATTTTTTTACCTACATAATAAAATCATAAATTAGCATTAAATTTTAAAATTTTGTAGTAATTTTAAAATAATTTTCTTTCCAACCCTCGTTGCTCATACTAGTTCCCAATTTTTCCCAGTAATTTTCCAATATTTTTTTGATTTTTTACTAGCATATTAAAATCAGAAATTCACTTCAAATTTAAAAATTAAATAGTAATTTTTAAAAACATTTATTTTTCAAAACCCTAGTTGCATCTTCTAGGTATCTTTAAATCACAAATTTTCCAATAACATTTTGATTTTTTACTTGAATATCTCACTCAAAAATTCACTTTAAATTTCAAATTTTCATAGTAAATTTCAAAATAATCATCTATCAAACCTTGGTTGCATATACTAGGTCCCATTGCTCTTTGATGTATCACCTTACATGTTCATGAGTTTCGTATCCTTTTTATGCAATTTCTAGTTAACTATTTTTGGGGTTTTACATTTCCTATTTTTAGTAATTTCATTCTCTAGAAATTTGTATGTTAAAAATTATTGCAAAAAATTCAATCAAATCTCAAATTGCTTTCCTAGTTTAACAATGGCCCAATATATCAATTTTGATGAAACTGATAAAAGGGAACTGTAAGAACTCTTAACTAAACACCCTAAAATGCAAGATGACATGTTTAAAATAATACAAGTAGAAAAACAAAGAGGGAACAATGGCAAATCTTCCCAAACCATATAGTAACTAGTTATAAATGACATTATGAGGGCAACCATGTCTTAAAAACCCCTTATAACAACCCAACCTCCTTCTATGCCACCAACTACAACTAGTACATCTTTGTCTCCTGATGTGGTAGACCTTGTGTAAGAGATAAAATATATTTAATCCAAGGTGTTACATCTTAAGCAAGGTGCCTCTAGAGGTTTTTATTCTTTTGATCTATTTCATACACCATTGGCATGTCATATTGTTTATACACCCTTACCATAAGGTTTTATTGAACCCAAGCTCACTCTATATGATGGAAAGGGTTATCTAGAGACACATTTGTGAGATTTTCATGCAACATGCTTGGAATATATACCAAATTACTAGTTACTTACCAAACTATTTCCATGAATCCTAAAGGATTATGTTTTATAATGGTTCTATAGTCTACCAAATCAGTTAGTCAATGCATTAAATCCTTTATCTAATATGTTCTTAGCTCATTTTAGCATAAACATTGGTGATAAGGTTTCATATGCCCAAGTTGCATAATAAAAAAAAAGGTCAAATAAACATCTCACATATTATGTTCTTCGATATAAGACTATTTTGGCTAAGATAACTAGCCCCATGGTCGATCAAGAGTTACAAGATCTATTTAAACATAATATCTTACCATCTTTATATGAATCAATTTTGTTTAAAATATTCTCTTGCTTCATTGAATTATGTCACACACTAAAGGAAAGAGAAGTCAAGATAATTTCAATGGGTAAAATCAAGTTCACAATTATCTCAAAAATAACAAACAAGATTAATAACAAAGTCCCATACAAAGTCAAGGTAAATGATAACAAGGGTAAGAATCAACCTACAGTTAATGCAGCTTCTAAGCCCCTTTAATGAGTGGTTTTATCAGCACCTCCTCGGTGAACCTTCACCAATCTACCAATTTTTCTAGCCAAACTTTTATAGTATATATTGGAATGTAACATCATATCTCTCTCTCGTATTCAAGAAGTTGACCCAAAAAATCCTCTTTTTTAGGGATATGATCAGCATGCATTTTGCAAGTTTCATAGGGCACGAAGCCATACAACAAACAAATGCACTACTTTGAGACATAAGATATAGGATTTGATATATGGTAAACATATTGATATTAGAACTTCAATTAATCCTCCTTAGGCAAGTTAAACATAAGATAAAGCTTTAAAAATCTTCTTAGATCCATTTTCTCATCATTCTAAACAAGAGATGGGGGACACATCATGGGTTCACCATACACATCCATCACCAAATACATATAGGTCACCTTCAGTTGAGACACATCCTTTGAGTAGCATGATTGGTGTATACAATTCAATAGTTATAGATAAACCTTTCATCTCCTTCTTAGAGTAGGAGATAGTTGAGGATGAGTTAGATTATCATGCACTCTTTATCAGAGCTTACATTCATAATCATCCTATTCATAGAGTTCTCATAGATAATGGATTTAGTGTGAACATGTGCACTATGACATTATTTTAGTATTTGATATATTTATCATAGGATATTACCATAATAGACACATTTATTAGTATATTTAGTGGGCACATACAGAGTTCATTGGGTGAGATCATACTTCCTCTATAGGTTGGCCTAATACACATGGCCACACCATTCACTATAGTTCCTAATGTAAGAGTTTTTGATATGTTACTTAGTCGACCATGGATCCATAAACTTAAAGTATTACTTTTTATTACTCATAGATGCATGAAATTCATTCATGCTAATCAGGTTGTTATAGTTGGTGGAGTTCCATATGAGTTACCACTCCCCACTTCAGAGCCATCTTATACTTTGTAGTGATTAGTTTTAGTCAGCCTCCAATTCTAGTTTCTCCACCAATTATAGTTCTTCCTCTAGTTCAGATTCAAACATAGTTAGGGCATCCATCGCCAACATAAAGAGTTCATAAACCTCCATAGCTTTAAGATTCTAAACATCTTCTAGTTACATTGTTAACACCTAGGGCAATATCATTGAGATCTCATGCATCTACTCATAGAGCACATGTTTAGAGAGATTCTCTTACTACCAAATGGGTCTTTAAGAGCCTTATAGTTGCATTCACTTCTTAGATTGATAGGGGGACCCCACACTCAATTTCTATTTTAGATATTTTAGAGCATTTACAACATTTATATCTTTCAGACCCATAGTCTCAACATTTCTATCATGTTTCACAATCATGCAAAATTCCTCTCTTTGATATAGGACACCATGATAGGGAGTCTCCCATGAGACTCATTAGTTAGTATCATTTATCCTAAATTTTACATGTACATAGTTTCTTATGATTGATTTTACATAGCTCAATATAACTCAAAAATCCAAAAATAATATAAAATTTCAAAATATAAAAACCTTCAAATATCTCAAAACACCAAATACATTTTGATTGTATGCATTATCCATGATTTACATTTCTAATATCATTCTAGACTTTATGTTATATAATATTATTTGTTGATTTATGTACATTAGTATGCTTAAATTGATCTCCTTTGAGTGTGTACAGTGACATCTAGATCCTTGATTTCTTCACTCTACCCAATAAGGGGGAATCCTACTTCTAAATCAACACATACATCGATATACATACCCATTAGGGTCATCTTCTACATGACTACAACATCCAAGTTATGTCATTTCTACACCACACACTCTAGTTATCATTTTGATGTACATTACTTACTGGCTTTCATAAATTACTCTATTAACACTCACTAGTATATAAAACTTGTGTATTTTTTATCATATACCTAGTCTTGTACTAACATGTCTTGCATACTTTCACTTCTTGAATTAATTAGTTATGTGTGATTGTATTTATAGTGTTTTCATGCTTTCCTTTCTTGCTTTGAACAACTAGATATGATTGCATTTTTTTAGTTTTTTTTTCTCCTATATGTGCCTTAGGACATTTACCAATGTATTTTGCTTATATTCATGTGTGGACCTTAGGAAATTTATCAATATCCTTTGTTTTTACTCTTCTATGTGATTATGGATTTCACACCAACCTTACTGGTTTTAGTTGTATGTGTATGTGGCATTTGAACATATTTTGTATGATTACCTTCAAATTTGAGTGACATGTGCCCATGTCCCTTGTTTGCTTATCCCCTTGGCCACCCTTGTATGCTTCTTACTTCTTTCATTATGTGCTTGTTGCTTGTTCACTTCTCATTTTTTTCAATGCCATGATCCATATCGTGCATTATCTTACTTTCTTGGATGTCATGATGGGCATCATTCTCTATCCCTCGATGATAACTAACAACTAATAAATAAGCAAAATTTTAGTTCCAATTTAGTACTTTACACATGATTTTACATTATTTTAACTATCTAGGCATACCCCTATTGATCTAACAATCTCTCAATACAAACCATGTTATATATTGAGATATCTTATCGATTATCATTATTATATCATGTATCTTTGTAACATAAAACACTTGTAGGGATCTTTCTTCTAAGGTTATCATTGTAAGTTCTTCATTCCTACCCTCAGAAGAGGGGGCAATAAATATGGGTTTTGTCATAGAGGTTAGATATATTAATGGTAAAAAATGGAATCTAACACACTCAGAACAATAATCAGACATCGAACCAATCAAAATAAACTAGATAGATAGTGAAAAGGTCAGAACAATTACCAGATTTGGCCCAAGATTAGCACTAAGATGGGACAATAGAATCAGTGCCACTATTATATATTTTATTTCTCCTATCTAAACAAAATAAAATCCATACTTTCTAAAAGTAGGAAAAAAGTAGGTTCAACTACAGTTTTGCATAGTCAGACTAGTTTAGAATCAATAATTTTTATAACACTCTTGCTCAAAGAATCTAGATATGGGGGGCATTAGGAATGTCATGATGGATCTCACTTCTAGTTTCAAATATGGAAATTGGTATAACTTCCAAATTCTAATCAATATTTCAAACACTAGTGATTAAAGGCAATGTATGTGGGACATTTGTTTTTCTTTTCTTTTTGAGTTTAACATTACCCAAGCATTCTCAGTAGTTGCATGCCTTAATTCCATTTTTAGGTGGTTGGTATCATTTTAAAGTTTATTTCATACAATCCTAAATTTGACATTTCGAAGTAGTTTTCATATAAACCTAGTACACCAGTTTCAGACTAACTTTCATATAAGCCTAATCTCCATCTTTTGGAGTGACCAAGAGTGGCCTAATTTCCATATGATAACATTTTTAGATCATAGTAGATTCATGGGCTTCAAGATCCATATCATTGACACACATTTCATATTGGTATCAATTCATAGCTTCAATTCATAAGGCATTGATGGAGCCAAAGGATTAGCTAGCCTTTGTTTTCTTAAGCCACCTACTCAGAGGGATTGGACACGTAGTCCAAACATTGATTAATACATGTATGACCACTGAGCTTCACTTAGTAGGTGATGATGGAGCCAAAGGGCTAGCCTTTTCATTCTTGATCCACTTCCAAGAATTTGAGAACTCAACTCTGTTTGTGATATCACTCTTGGTACAACATCATCTATCATTACTCAACATTACTCAACATCACTCAACATTACAATAAGTTTTGTATTGGTCTATAGACCTGGTGAAGTGTATTCATTCCTTTCTCTTCCTCTTTTTGTTACCCAACTTTGTATGTCCTTATTTTAGATATATCATATCTAGTAAGACTTGATCTACTCTTTGTTTTCTCTTATAGATTAATAATTCATAGCATGCTCTCTCTATGCACACCTAACATCACATAGATTCATGAGCTTCACCATTGTAGGCAAGTTTAGGTACACTTTATATTTTTCCTTTATCCTATTATTTCACTTTGATTCATCACTAGAATAAAGGGGGGGATGTAGTCATATAAAATGTGAAAATTGGTAACTTGAGTGTGGCTAATGACACCCAACCCATAGGTCCCTCTTGTTTGCTTTCATGACCTTCAAAGGTATCTTTTCACTAATTATTAGTCATATATAGCCTTCAAGACCTAATCCTAGCTTATCAAATCTATTATTTCCATGATAAATCCATCCTCTTAGGTCCCATTAGCTAGGTAAAATATCACCAAACTTGAACTATAGCATTAGTTCCACTAGTGTCTGCTTTTGATGTTCTTATCCAAGTGTATTTTTAGCCCCAATGGTTAGTTATTTCTAGTTCCCCATCATTCTCTTTGTCATCCTAATGCAAGAAAATTAAATCCATGAACAATATATCCCTATAAAATCCCATTAAGAGATCATTTAGAAGGGGTTGGCAAATATCACTAAGCAAACAAGAATACAAGCAAGACTATTCAAGCAATCTTCCCTATTCTCTACATACATCCAACTAATACACTTAAAATATTATTCAAATCCTTATATCAATACCTAGCCACTTCAAGAAGATTCAATTTAGAATTTCACATATTCATACACTCTATTGTATAAATCATATTAAGTGGGGGAACTACATATGGCTTGATCCCTTAGTATGTAGGTAGTGTGCCCACACAAGGGGTGTGGATACACATTCAGTGAATATTACACACACTAACCACCCCTCTTTCTTCAAATTGATCAAATCACAATGGAGTATAGGGTTTAAAGATAAAATATTCTCTATAGGGAGCTCTACAGACTTTTAGCTATCAAAACTTTATAGATAGGGTCACACAAACATAGTGAATAAAACCTAAAAAACTTAGATCCTCAAGACAACAGTGCTAGAGATGGACTAAAACACTGGTGCCACTCTTATCTAATTTTGGAACTCCTATCTAATCTTAAAATGAAGTTTATATCTCAGTTTGTGATAGCGTCCTAGTCTTTCATAATGAATCTTAGACCCTATCTCAGTCGTATCAGCTAGTTTCTAGCTAAGTCTTATTTTTTCTATCTTATTACTACGTTTAGAAAGGTCAAAATTATAATATAATTTATAAAAATTAATAGATTAATTATTTCATATTTATTTACTAATTTTACTACTCAAAACATTTAACTAAATTAGAAATAAGACACCAATATTCCCAAAAAGGTTAAATCAAAGAGACACAAATCTGACCAAAACACAACCAAACTTGCACACTCTACCCAATAAGGGTTATCACATAGAATGAGCAAATGTTCTAGGCTAGACACAAGCTACTAAAAATATATTTGAAAGTGATTTAAAACTTTACTCAAAAGGATCTTCAACAACATAGGGGATAAATAAAAAAATTTAATGCTAGGTGTTAATGCACAAAATGCAGACACATGTTGAATACACAATATTTATGCATTTGTAGGTAAAAAATACTTAAGATATACAAGGGGTTTATTATTTATAGGGTAGGACAAGGTAAGACATGTTAGTTATTTATAAGAAAAAGAGGATGGTATGATGGAGGTCTTTAATTAGCAATAATTCTTTTAATCATTCATGACATCATATGATGTAAAGATGCAAAAAACTTAAGTGCAAGCTAATGGAACTACTAGGACTGATTTACCTTTTCCCATTGAATTAATAAACTTAGGGTTCCCTAGAAAGTTATTCAGCAACATATTTCCAAATATAATGTAGAAAATGATTTATAACCTAGATATAAAGCCCAAAATGATGACTAGTAATGAGTAGGGAATGAGGTGTCCTATCAACAATATTTATAAAACATTTTACCTCACTTCGTCAATAGAAAATAGAAGAGAACTACATGCATTATCATTTAACTTTGAAATAAAATATTATATACATCAATGTTTAAAAATTCTTCCATGGGGATAGGAATGGTGGATTTGATACATGTTGGATAGGGGAGATATATAGAGATGCTCTCAGAGCTTGTTAATGGTTATACAACTACAACCACCTTAGCAAGAGAGACAAAACACACACAGGAGTGATCCAAAAATGTTGAAGATCCTATACTAAGAAAGACACGGTCTAACACAATGTCAAAAAACCTATATAATAAAATATAAACCTTATATTTATACATTCTTTACCTTTTTATTGTGGGTCATAACTTTCAAGATTGTATAACAAGCCTTCAAGTCCACCAGGATACTTTCAGTTGGAAAATATTCAATTACACATCTTAGATCTTCATCCATATGCAAGAAAAGAATCATTGCTCTAAATACCTCTACAATGAATGATGGATATTTTGAAAAAAACTCTTTGATTTCATGGCTGGAAATATCTATTAGTAATTTGACCTGTCAAGATCAAATTACTACCCCTATGATATGAAACTTTCTTTAAATTGGTCATTAATCCTTTACAGCTGGTTAAACTAAGGAATTTTAGCCTAAAGAACTAATTTTGGTAAAAATTAAAAAAAAATTATTGTAAATGGGTAATTTTCATTTCAAAAGAACATTGTCAATTTCAAATATGTAGATAACCCATGCATAGGGGTCAATTTTGAGAGAAAATTAAGCTTTTTGGGAGCTACAGGTGGTTTCTAGACCTAAAATTTTGTACACAAGGTAATAATGACTTGAGGAACCTTATTAAAAAATTTATGGCCTTTGTATGAGTGGAGATACTCATTTTTTGTAATAATCTTCAACATGTCCGTTTGAGATTACCATTAGAGTAGGCATCATTTTGGAGTGCCACAGAGGTTTTTAAGTCTAGGTAAAAGTTTAAAAAGTATGGGATAATGTTGTTACATCATAATAAGACATTTAAATATTGCCAAAACATTAAATTTTAGGCAAACCATGCTTATATAGGCTTTTGTAAGCAAATAGGCATGTAGGCTAGAAGGGGTTTTTTTGACTTTTCAAGCAAAATGTGATTTCAGAGTATTTTGATAGCATGGTAAAAAATTGATGATGATATTTTCAGGCATTCAGAAGTAGGTGAAGATTTATTTTCATTTTGGTTAATTTTTTCACTTTTTTGCAGTTCTAAGCACCCTTCCAAGCCTCCTGTTCAGATGCTCATATATTTTACCACATGTGGAGTTTAGCCAAACACTCTTATTATTTTTAAGTACCTATATTTAATTATAATTAATGAAAATTTTATACTAGTTGAATTTTTGTGGTTTATGAACAATTGCTATGAGCGTAGGTAGCCCAAAATGCAAGCTAAACCCCACTTGTAAATTTTATTTACATGGCAAATTTTTATATATTTTGCATGGGAGCCCAATATTTTTAGGTATATAATAGGGGTAAATTTTATATGCATTAATGGAAATGGTTTGGGATTTGGAGTTTTTTACTTCATGAATCATCATTTTGAAGATTTAGCTTTAAAACCCTCATAAACCCCTAAAAAAATAGTTTTGAGAAAAATGGATTTTATTGATATTAAATCACATGGATAAACCTAATACATTTTGAAACATAAATTAAAATTAGAGAGGATTCCATAAATGTAAATTTTATGCATGGAAGTATATAGATAAGGGCATAAATCATGTTTTTAAATGGAAAAAAGCATGTAAAACAAAGTACATGGCAGTTCAACAAAATATAATCAATAGAGCTTGAAGATTAGGACTTTTTACTCATTTTAAATCTTCATCTGGTCAGAAATCACCCCATAAAGGTCCCTACTAGCTTGATCAAAATGGCCAATCTACTAGAAAATGGGGAAAAATAAGCTTAGTCAACCCTGTTGACTGAATGGTGAAGGTTATCTCATCAAAATCACATATTTAATGATGAATAAAGTTGTTATAGGTATAATTATTGGGGTTTTCAGGTTTCATAACTTCTTATTTTAAGTTTAATGGTGACCAAAAGAATTAGCCTTTAAGCATGTTTGGTTTAAATGGCTTAGTTGATCAACATGTCAAGTTTGAGTTTGGTGTTAGATGATTGTTCAAGGAGTTCTATTGGATTTTTCAAGCCATTCCTAGAGTGGAAGCAAAAATTGTAATTGGGACCATACATGAATAAAGGAAATTTTTTATTTTGCCTATGATTTTTGATAGATAATAGAGTGTAATTGATTTGTATCAACATATTAGTGAGATTATATCTCCTTTTGGTAGGTCCATTCCTCACCAATTGCTTTCTATCTCACCTTTTGTAGGTCATTTGAAGAGATTAAGAAGGAATTTTGTAATTCAAATTTATATTAATCCTTCATCTAAAATATTTATTCTTAAGGGCAATATGAAACTTTTATTGACTCTAATGTGTGCATTAGTTTCAATAGTTTCTAGAGAATATAAGAAATTTAGGGGCATCACCTAATTAGATAAGATTTAATTTTAGTTTTCCCTTCCCTTTTCCATCCCATAAATCATAGTAGATTAAATTTAATTGATAAATCTTAAGGGAGCCAACCCTCTCTGGAGGTTCTTTTCAACACAAAGTCACCCACACTTTGAGAAGTTCCAATTGTATCAGCTAGAGTGAGGGTGTGTTTTTACATAGCTTCAAGTAGGGTTCACTCCAAAGTGATAACAATTTCTATCACACCTAGTGGGTTTTTAATTCTACACACTAGCCTTTAGAGGCATTCAAAATATCAGTGCAACTTTCAGGCACTCAAAGCTGGTTATGAACATTGGGTATTATTTCAATATTGATTGCTTTTAGTACTTGGCTCACTAATTGTCTCAAATGGATTATTTTAGTATGACCAACGATACTATGATCCCGACCAGTAGTATGAGGACCTATATCAGGCATATATGTAAGAGTACTACCCTAATCCTCCTTATGAACAACCATTCTATCTTAATATTGTTTCTAATTATCCTTATCATGAGCCGTCCTACCCATCTAGCCAACCTAATCATGGCCATTTTATAGCTATCTAGTCCATACAATCACTTAAACAAACTTTAGTGAGCCTTGAAACACATGCACTAGAGTTGTAATCATAGATGTATTATAGCTATGAAACCCTTATTCACCTAATTCATCATTTGAGACAGTCATTTTATCAAATAAAAAAGTAATGAACACCTGTTGGGAGGGAAAATTGAGTTAATCTTATTGGTGAGAGGATGGATGTAGGTGGTTAAATTCAGAGCATTGAGGACTAACTAAAAGGCCATAAGGGATAATAGGTTCAACCTCACTCTTCATATATGCCATCCATTTCTCCTCAAGAAACCATTTTAAGTGTTCCTCTGAGTTTGCCAATTTCTTCATATGTTTCTTAGACCTTCCCTTCTTGGAGATCAATCCAAGAGAACTGTCAAATAAAGAAGGAGATTATTATGGGACAACCTATTGTTGAGATCATTGACCACTTTAAAGAGAATATATTCTGAGAATATTGATAATTAGATCAAAGAGTTAGAGTTGAAGATAAGGAAAGAGGAGGAAAACCAAAATCAAAAGGTAAAAAAAGAGTCTCTATCTTTCCCATCATAGAACCAAATCATGTAGTCAAGTCAATCCAAAGCTACTCAGGTACTATCCCTCCCTCCTCAAGAATATTTTTCATTTCAATCTTGAAAATCCATCCAGAGCAACATGAAAAAGTAGGAAGAGGAGCATGTCATATGGGAACTAAAAGAGGAAATTGTAGATTCAAATGAACTTCAAGAAGAGTGTGATGAGGAGAATGCAAGTGTTCATGAAGAGGTTAAGGAAGCAGAGCTGCCATATTATGAAGAGAATAAATAAATTGATGTAATAGCTGATAAAATTGATCAATTTGTAGAGTAGCCAAAGTTTACCAATCATCCAAAAAGCTCATTGGAGGAACTATTTGAAGTTTTATGAGTAGGATATACTCTTTTCTAGGGGGAATATGGTCTAGTTGCAGATAAAGAGAGCAACTTTGTCAAGCCAAATGAAGATAAAGGAGTGGGAAGTCATTAAATTATACCACATCAAGAGTTCATTGTTGATAGAGACTTGTTTTAGATATTTATAATGGGATATCATCTCCTTGATGATCCTACAGACATGGATATGCTTTCAAAAGTTAACACAAGTATATTTTGTGCTCAACCAAATTAGCTAGATTATGAAAAAATGAAGCTTGATAAAGTAGAAGAGCCACCAAGTGGGTATCTCCACATTGAAGGTTACTTTGTTCCTAATATTCCACATATGAGTATGCCAAAGGAGTTAGCAAAGAAAATACTTGATTTTTAACCACTAAGCTTGCAAGGGAACATGTGATGTACCATTATCCATCTCATCATGGAAGTGAATTATCAAATTTTCCTTTTGATCCAAGAGGACCAGCAAGTTAGAGGTTAGTTTGTATATATTATACCACCTTTAGTTTCATTTATCTAAGTGTATAAATGTACATGATTTTAGTAGTTGTTTTCCCCTTTTTAGTTGTTATTTATTCCTCTAAGTGCATATGTGCATATGTTTGTTCTTGCTTGTATAAGTTGTTTTGTTTATGTCTTTGTCTAAAAAAAACTTCCAATATAGATGTATATCCAAGTTTTTCATAACAAAATTTTTTGATTTATTTGACCAGTAGGCTTGTCAACCCTTGAAAGTTTCCAAATTTTTTAGTAATTTGACTTGTCAAGGTCAAATTACTAACCCTATCCTACAAAACTTTCCTAAAACTAATCATTAACCCTTTACAGCTGGTCAAACCAAGGAATTGTGGCCTAAAATCACTAGTTTTGGTAAAAAACATCAAAAATGGATTCTAAATGGGTCATTTTATTTTTAAAAGAACATTGTCAAGTTCAAATATGTAGACAATCCATGCACAGGGATCAACTTTAAGATAAAATTGAGATTTTTATGATCTAATTGTGATTTTATGACCTAAAATTTTGTACACAAGGTCATCATGACTTGAGGAATATTTTGAAAAAATTTCATGTCCATTGGATGAGTGGAGATACTCATTGTTTTGTAACAGTCCTCAACATATCTATTGGAGCAGGCATCATTCTAGAGTGTCACAAAGGTTTCTAAGTCTAGGTAAAAGGATAAAAATCATGGGATGATGTTTTTAAAACATAATTATAACTTTTAAGAGTGTAAAAACTCTAAATTTTAATCAAACCATACTTATATAGGCTTTTGCAATCAAATAAGCATACAGGCCAAAAAAGGGTTTTTTTGAATTTTTAAGAAAAATGTGCTTTCAGAGTATTTTGATAGCATGGTATAGACCCCATGATAATTTTTTCAAGTATTAGGAAGTATGTTAAAAGTTATTTTAATTTTTGTGAATGTTTTACTTTTTATAGTTCTAGGCACCCTTCCAAGCCTCATGTTCAAATACTCATATCATTCACCATATGTGGAGTTTGGATGAATTATATTAGTATGTTTTATGTAAACATATTTAATTATAATTAATTAACAATTGAGAAAATTTGAGGTGATGTGATTTATGAATAATCATTAAGAGTGTAGGTAGCCTAAAATACAAGCTAAACTCCATAGGCAAATTTCATTTACATGGTAAATTTTCATATCTTTTGCATGGGAGCCCAATATTTTCAAGTATGTTATAGGGGTAAAGTTTATACACATAAATTCCAATGGTTTAGTATTTGGAGGTCCCTACTTCATGAGTCATCAGTTTGAAGATTTAGCTTAAAACCCCTCATAAACCCCTAAAAAACTTGTTTTGGGGAAAATGGATTTTATTTTTATAAAATAAACATGGATAAACCTAAAATATTTTCAAACATATATCACACTTAGATATTATTCCACAAATGTAAATTTTATGCATGGAACTATACAGATAAGTGCAAAAATCATGTTTTTATAGAAAAAAGCATGTAAAATGAAGTACAGGGTAGTTCAATAGAATATAATAAATGGATATTTAATCTTAGTAATTTTTATTCATATTAAAATTTTCATATATTTATAAATAATCCCATAAGGGTCCCTACTAGCTTGATCAAAATGGCCCATCTGCTAGAAAATGGGGCAAAATAGGCCTAGTCAACCTTGTTAATTGAATGATGAAGGGTTTTTGGTAAAAATCACATATTTAATGATGAATAAAGTTTTTAAAAGTATAATTATTGGTTTTTTAAAGTTTCATGGATTTTTATTTTGGGTTTAGTGGTGACCAAAAGCATAGATTAGCCTTTAGGTCTATTTGGTCTAAATGGCTTAGTTGATCAACTTGTCAAGTTTGAGTTTGGCATTGGATGGTTGTTTAAGGAGTTATATTTTGAGTTTAAATGACACTTTTATGCTATTCCATGGAGCTTTAATTTTCATCTCATTCTTTAAATTTCCCTTTTCATGCAAGATGGAGTGAGTTAGAGTTGACTAGTCTTGCACTTTGGTTGACTAGTTGACAAGTCATGCATCTATTTTTTGTTAACTTGTCATCCAAGCCTTTCAAGAGATTATAAATCATTTAAAGATTGATTTATCCATATAAGATGTGGTTTATCATTCCATGCAAGATAATTTGACTTGTCAAATGGGCCCACCACCTCCAATTCTATGCCAAAATTTGAAGATTATGTAAATTTTCATAAAGTTTGGGGTTTTTTATAAATTATTTTAGAATTTTAAAAGGATTAAGTATTAATTTAACTAATAAATACTAATAATTATCTAAAATTAATGCCACATTGGCTGCAGTTAGCTTTTGAGAAACATATATAGTGGCTTTTTCAAGCCATTTTTTCCTAGAGTGGAAGCAAAAATTATAATCAGGACCATACATCAATAAAGGAGATTTTTATTTTGCGTATGAGTTTTGAAAAAAAATAGAGTGTAATTGATTATGTATCAGCATATCAGTGAGATTATATCTTATTTTGGCGGGTCCATTCCTTACCTTTAGCTTTCTATCTTACCTTCTATAGGTTAGTTGAAGAGGTAAAAAAAGGAATTTTGTAATCCAAAGTTCTATTAATCCTTAATCTAAAATATTTATGCTTAAGGGAAATATAGAACTTTTATTAACTCACATATGTGCATTAGTTTCAACAGTTTCCAAAGAATATAAGCAATTTAGGTGCATCACCAAATTAGATAAGATTTACTTTTAGTTTTCCCATCCCCTTTTCATCTTAGAAATCATAGTAGATCATATTTAATTGAAAAATATTAATGGAACCAACCCTCTTTAGAGGTTATTCTCAACATAGAGTCACCCACACTCTAAGAAGTTCTAATTGTATCAACTGGAGTGAGGGTATGTTTTTACACAACTTCAAGTAGGGTTCAATCTAGACTGAACAATATCTTCATTTGAGCTAGAGGGAGAACATTTTTGGTCAAGGGATAATCAATTTTTTTATTTATGTGGAACACCCTAAAGATAAAGTTTATCATTTTCTTGGAAAACTAAAAACTTCTTTGACAATTTCCCTTTCCTTATATGTGCCATATAATAACTTGATCTTGCAATGATGGATCAGGAATGATACAATGGTGACATAAAATAGAGAATGATCCTTAATCATGATTATAAATATTTTCTCTAGAATGGCTCATAGACCTTTTTTTGTGTTTCAACTCATTGTCCGATTAGGAAAGAGCTATCAAGTTTAACTTTTAGACCAAAGCTTGCCACATACCAACATCTGGCATGCCACATCAGATCCAACTAGGCATACATGGTCTCTAAGAGTGACTAAGTCAATTAATAATCTCTAGTCTAGACACTTTTCACTTCCTTATACAATTTAGGACCTTTAAAAAGTCTACCTTAGCTTTTACTTTTAGATCTTTCTAGGCCATATCAATGCATGTTGTGGTATTTTTATCCAAAGGATCAAATCTCATTGGCTACTCAATACATAGTTACAATGTATGTCATCACTAAATTCACTTTGGGATCAATTTAAAACCTTTAATTAATGTGACCCATTGATCAAAAAGTGTACTCTTAACCACACACCATCAATCGATAAGAGCATGCTCAAGCCTTATCATATACCACAAGCTTGACCTTTTGAGTTTGAACTCGTACCATATGATTTGAATTTATTGAGAAAATAAACTTCATCATATCATGATCTAAGAGGTGGGGAATCATTGGATATTATTGGTTCTTAGATCTGAGGATGTACCACTTATCATCCCTATGGGCTTCCTATGTTCCTTTTATTGTATATCTTTAATCACATACCATTGGATCATCCTAATTTGCATCAATGTGCACCATCAGATCTAATTCATTTTAAAAATAAATGTCTACTACACATGGTCTAAAATTCATGCCCATGTGATCATCCTAGAACATTTAAAAATCAATGGTTAGTCCCAACAACTTAAAGTTGACATCTTTATGCCTGTCAAAAAATGTCCATGAGACTATCATACTTGCAATTAAAAAATATTTCTTCAAAGACTTTATTCCACGATAATTTTCTTTGAGTCTTTTTCTTTGGTATTATTTCTTTCATCATGCCTTTGGTCTTCTAAAGAATTTTCTTTGGCCTCTTGTCTTTGGCTTCTCTTTATCCTCAACACTTCTACTTTGGGCATTTCTTCAACACAATTTTACAACAATAATTATTTTGGGTATTCTATCAAGATAATTATTTCAAATAAAATGTTTGAGATAATTTCCTTGAAGGATTTAAATTCACACTTCTCCATCAAGAATTTAGTCATTATCATTTGGATTTTTACCATTGTTAGAAAAATCGTTTCAAATATTTTGTTTGAAATAATTCCCTCAAAGAAAATAATCTCTTTCACTTTTTCCAAAGGGATTGAGACTTAGCTCCTTTTGTCTTCATCAGGATAATTGTTTTAGACATTTTGTCCAAAATAAATTCCCCATAGAAATTGAACTTGGTACTTTTCCCAAATAAATTCATTTCTTTCAAACTTTTTACACGAGTAAAATGTCCAAAGGAAATGGGACTCTACTCTATAACAACTTTTCCAAATTACCTTTTGGTCCCTTTTAGACATACCCTATGAATTTTTTGTCAAGGGCACTTTCCCTAAAAAATTTCCCTTCAACCTTTTGCAATGGCCCTTTATATCTATTGAAAGTGCCCTTTGGACTTATAAAAGTGTCCATCACACTCGAGACATATCCTTCAAAAATTTTGAAAGTGCCCTTTGGGAATTTTGTAAGGGTAAAATTATTTAAATAAATGATCCTTACAAACATTTTCAAAGGAAAAATGACCCTTCTACAAGTGTCCTTCAAGAATTTTGCAAGGGAAAAATTCCCAAAGGAAATGACCCTTTAGAAATGTTATAAAGTTTAAATGCCCCTTTAATATTTTTAGATGTACCTTTGGCCGAAGTAAATAAGTCCTTACAATTATTTTGGAATTTTTGTGTGGGAAAAATGCCTAAAGGGTAAGTACCCTTCAGACTTTTTTCTACAGATAAAAAGTCTGAAATAATGGAAATAGCCCTTCAAGGTTTTTGTGTGGACAAAAATCCCAAAGGAATATGGCCTTTAGATAATTTATGTGAGCACTTTTTATGAAAGGATCTAAGGACTTTACACCAAAAATAGACTAAATTAACACAAGGAAATACCTGATGTAAAGTTCTCAAAGGAAATACACTAAGTAAAGACCAAGTTAAATCTCCTAGCCTCTTAAACATGAAGTTGACCTTTTCAAAATAATAATTTTAAATAGAATTTGGGCTAATGACTTAGACATTGATACTCAACTTAGGTTAGACTTAGTCATTGATACTCAACTCAGGTTGGACTTAGTCATTTTCATTTGACAAGGGCCCAATTTAATTAGTGCAATTTTGGGCACTAACACCCTCCACAACAAATAAAAGTAAATCAAGAACTAGATGAATAATAAGAGTTATAAAGAGCCAAGGTACTAAGTCTTATTAATAATAAATGGAAAACACCAAACATAGATGACATAACATGTAAGAAGGCTCACCCTTCAGACCCTACTTCCCTACTTTCCTCATATGTTCCTCTTTTTGGTACTTTCCTCATATGTTCCTCTTTTTGGTTCAGTTCTAATTAGTGATATTTCAAAAAATCCTAAGGTGGAAAATATCATTTCCACCCTTGATTTTTTATTTTCCTCTTCTTCTATATTGAAAATTCCTTTCCTCACTCCCAAGGTAGAGGAGGATTCTACTACCACCATTTTTCATCTTCCCTCATAGTTTCAACCACATACATTGTTCCTTATACTACTAGTGTTCCCTTTTAGACTACCACTATCTGAACTATGAAGAAGAAAAGGGCCACTACTAAAATTAAAACAACACTAGCCACTTCCAAACTTCATGTTTTTTCCACATAGATTAGTTTGTAAATGTATTCCACTAGCTCCTCCTAAGATACTACTATTACATCTTCAAGAAAGATAAAAAGGGGTAAACAAGTCATTAAAATCCACCCAATCCCCCATATATAGGTGTGGATTGGTCTAAAATCATATGGCCCTCCCTTCCTAACATAGTATTCAAAGGAGATAAAGAGAAATGGTCAACATAAAATATTGAGGTAGAGGCTATAGTTAAATATGCATAATAAATGGACCCTACCCAGCTAGTGATTCCCCCATGGGTAATTTATCTTAGAGTGAAGGCTTCCCAAATGCCCAATTTCAAAATTATAGAGCTCCCATAAATTATAACCCTATTTGATAAGCCTTTAGGGAGCATTTAAAGTGTTAGAAAGAGGAAATTAGAGGATGAAACTAAGAGGGAGATCATTCTAGAGGAAAGGTAAGAGGTCTATATCTAAAAGATATAATAAATAGTTGGGATAATCCCCCTACATTGAATATTTTAGATCCTTAGTAGAAGCCCACAAAAATTCTATGGTAACATTACATGAGGGGGAATTAATGGCAAGGCAAGAGATGGAAAAATAATTAGAAAAAATTAAGGAACAACAATAGATAGTTCATATTCTAGTAAGAATTTAGGCTGAAGTGCAAGAAGCTAATTCAAAATGTTATAATGCT